>CM017561.1:29701993-29971851 GCA_007844125.1 Sinonovacula constricta | reverse complement strand
CCACTGAAAAAATAATATGAGAGTATCTTATTGATAGTGTATCCCCCATTTAGAAATATTGGATATTCATGTACGGTGGTATCCGACAGTTTGCCTATAGTAAATACAATAAGCAAAAGCTGTTTTGCGATATATAGAGATATTTAACATTATACCGATTGTTAAACCGTACAAATCGTGAAAAATTCGCTCTAAATGTTCGTTCTTTTCAAATCTACAAATAAGCATAATGGGGATTTCTGCTTAAAAGTAACTGGATGATGATATAACATAACCCCAAAGTAAGTGGTCACGTGATTACTTAGTTTAAAAATAGCTTACTGTGTAGCGTGACTCGGATAGGAAATCCACTTTTAATGACGAACGTGGTGTTCTTCTTTACAATTCACCTAGACGTAGGATACCAATTAACATTATTTCGCGGGATCTGTTCAGGTAACAATGATTTATATGGTTGTTTGAGAGAGAACACTTTGGCCCATCTTTCGGATAGCAACTAAAATAACTGCAATTAAATTAACAAATACGTATGTCAATAACGATCATGCCAAAACACCAGTGTCGATAAGTTCCTACATTTTATTTAATTTTACCTCCTGACCATCTAATTTAGAACAATAAATCCTTCATAAAAATGAACCATTTCAATATTTTCTGCGCGACTGGTATCGTTTTAAGATATGTTTTATATCACCAGAATTCGGAGAAAAACATCAACATTATTCCTAAATCCATAAATGTTTGTTTTCTTTAAAACGCAGCAGGACCGTTCATAAATAGTACGTTATCTCCCTTGCGAACATTGTTTTCACAACAAGATTTATTATAAAAGAAATTAATAATTTAATAATTTATTACCGGAAGCTGTTTCGTGTTGTGTTTTTTTCCTTACTGATAAAGCTCTTTGACTGGAGCCCGTTTTGATCGTTTCAATAGATATATTTAACATTTTTTTAGACAAGTCATCTCAACTGATAAGCCAATCAGAGATAAGTAAATTATATAGTTTTGATAAACTGGAAGCAATCATTCATAGACGAAAGATATATAAAACAGAGAAGTTATGTAAGATTTTCTTTTCGGGGGTGGTGTGGGATGAGTTCGTGTTGGCTTCAGGCAGTTAATGATTGCGTGGAAAGGGAATGCAGCATTTATTAATATACGCATACAGGTTTTGTTAGACTGTCAACGTTGGTGATTGTGTAGGCATTTCAAATTAAGTTGTCGCTTGATATTTAAGGCAAAATGTATTGAGTAATATCATTTTAGGTGTGTGTGTGGGGGGCGGGGGTAGTTTTGTTGTTGTATGGCTTTTGTTGTTTTTTGTTGTTGTTTTTGTTGTTGTGTTTTGTTGTTGTTTGTTGTTGTTGCTTTTCTTTTTGCTGAGAAAAAGTTTATATGTGGGTTCTTTTAAAGCTCTGATGTTTTATTTCTTTTAAATAATCAATGTCTGTTTTGTTTGTCATTACATTGCACCGACACAATTATGGTCATGTTGGCGACGTCCAGCTAATTATTAGTGCGTAGAACCACCGGTCTCACCGCAGGTTAGCTGGACAACCTCCCTACATAAAAGTTCTCGCCCCGACCTGGACTCGAACCCACGCGGTAAGGGGCTAAAAAGTTTCAAGTCAGCGACCATATCCGCTCGGCCACGGGCACCCCAAAATAATCAAGCTTTCAGAGCTGGATTTGCACAATTAACTGCTTCTTCGAAAATATAGCTTGAATCCTATGCATGATGTTGATTGTAAAATCAATAATCCTCTATTTATAACACCGGCCGCAATAGCTCAAGAGGTAGAGCGTCGGCTTGGGGATTTGGAGGTCGCGGGTTCAAACCCCGGCCGGGTCAAACCAAAATCTTTAAAGTGGGTAGTACTGGCTTCCATCCTAACGATCGGGGCTAAGGGGACAGCATTACGCCTGACTCGTCGGTGTCAGTATAATGGACCGGCCGGGTTCAGTCCCTGGGCACCTCATAAGTGCCCCTCTGCTATGATAGAAAATTCGCTGCACAGTAACAGCAAAAATGCCGGCAAATCCCAAATCCCTCTATTTATAATTAACTTTATCATGATCCTAATTCCTGACCCAAAGGTGTCTTTTGAACGTAATGTCACAGTATAATAAAAATTTAAATCCGATTTATTTACTATGCCCAGTTTTACCTTATATTTAGGTTTCACACACTTAAAAACTTAATGTATTATAATATATGTGTGTTTATCAGCTTAATTAAGTAATTGATGTTATATTTTATCGCTGTCAATGGTTTTTAAACAGCCATAAATACACCTGTTTATTCGGCGGATTTATTGCCTCTTTCGTTTCATACGAGAGTGGTTGGTTCAAGTTTGATATACAGCGGTGCAATAAACCCACGATTAGCGCCATGTTTAGAATTGCTAAAGATAAGTGCAGTGCACGGCGACTGAGTCAGGGAAAGCCATTAATTTGTCAAGTGTGAAACTGATTAAATTTGGGCCTACTTTCTAAGAACACACACAGTCAGATCTTCTTCTTCTTCATCATCATCATCATCATCATCATCATCATATCATCATCGTCATAATCCCCCTTCTCCTCCTCCTCCTCCTCATCATCATCCTATCATCATCATCCTATCATCATCATCATCATCATCATCATAATTGTTGTCGTCGTCATCGCCGTGGTCGTCGTCGTCATCGTCGGCGTCACCATCATCATCGTTATCATCATCATCGCGATCGTCACCATAATCATCAACATCATCATTATCGTCGTCGTCGTAATCTTCTTCTCCTTTTTTATTATTTTTATTGCTTTTATCATCATAATCATCATTATTTTTATTTTTATTACTATTATTTTTATTATTATTATCATTATTGTTATTATTATTATTATTATTATTATTATTATTATTATTATTGTTATTATTATTATTATTATAATTATTATTATTATTATTAATATTATTATTATTATTATTATTATTATTATTATTATTATTATTATTAATTGTCATCATCATTCTTATCAGCACCATCCTGTAAATGCCATTTTACTCCACTATACAGAATATTGGAGATCCCCAGATTTTTCTACCGCAGCGACCTGGTCACCTTTTAGTGAATGTCAAGGTCGCATAGTACCAGGCGCCCTCCTTTAGAATTTATTAAAATTGACTTTATTTAAAGTATTACGTCACCAGGAAGCAAATTAATGTAATGTTAAATAATGTAGTGTAATGTTGTCGGTTTATTTACTCTGTTCATTATCTTTTTGTAATTAACGAGCTCCAAATTACAAGAAATTTTTGTTTTGCTCTTTTGTTACATCGCACATGATGGAAAACCTCCCAGGAAAGTTCTTCCCCAATCCCCATTTCATTTGCTTTTAAACTTGTCATGGAATATTACAGACACATATTAAAAAATAACTCAATGTCAACATAACTGGATTTTTTTTGTTCTGACATGTGTAATAACAGTAAATCGAGCATGTATACAGACTTTTATCCCTTTTTGACGTTTTTTTATATTTTATTTATTTAATTTTTGGAAGCAACTGTACGCGCGCGCGTAAGTGCGTAAGCCTAGGTACGCCCCCATTGATCGCAGTAATATGATTTAAAGAAAACCATCTATTAGTTATTTTGTGTTCATATCTGACATACACACATACGCACACCCGCATGCGTAAGACTAGGTGGTTGAAACATTACTTGAAAACCGTCGCAACGTTTTTGATTCTACCTAACTAAGGACAATAGTATTTAAATGACAGCATAAGATGTAGTGATGAGAGGTAATACTAGATGTTTTTTCCTTGTTGTTTAAAACGTTTTTGCTAACAAAAACTGAATATATGCAAATTTGACCAAGTCTTCGATATAAGAGAAACTATGTTGTTCATGCCGGTGGGGGGGGGGGGGGGGGGGGGGGGGAGGGGGCTTTGGGCTGGGGCTTGTAGGGCGAGGGATTAAATTTAATGTAGAACATGAAATAAACGTAGTGTTAAAATGACGGAAGTCGCATCAAGAGACAACTTGTCAAAGTAAGGGCGTGTAGACAGCGTAAATGATGGATATGCAACGATGTCCCTATAAAATCTGTTATATTTGTTTGCAATTAAGTTTTTTATAACTGCTGTTAAATATGCAGCAGTGTTCAAGGAATCTTCTTAAATTCAGCAATATTTGTATTCCTCTCTTGTGAGATTTTTAAAACTTATACATAGAAAAAATCACCGTGGGATATTTAAATATTTTTTTCTAAGATAAGCAAATTTTACTTTTAGTACCACGCCCAGACAAAATACAACATATAAAATATATTATATTTACAGAATATATTTTACATTAACTATAAAGCACCCTTAAGTGATCTTTAGCATTAACCTCCTTTGATATTTCTCGGCCAGAGATCGAATCTATGAACACACGCACCGAGGACCCAGAGAAGAACGCTCGATCTACGCCGACTGGGATCGTCAACAAACCCTATTGTTTACACGTGGTGATAAACGCTAAACAGTTTTGCGTCTTAGAGATAATTAACTAACGTGTATTGCTAATTAAACAGTACAGCTTGATAAGGTACAGAACATATCGTTCAGACATGGCTCCACGTGCAGGGTGTACACAATTCAAAAGTCATTAGAACTGCTGCGTTCTTTTCAGCTAACAATTCAGTGTTTCCATACCGCCTTATTTATCATAAAAGCAATTCCCTTAACAACCCCCGACTAAACGTCGCCATGCTGAAATAGGTTAGTTAGGTATTTATTTGATGTAAAAAGGCCCGATCCGGAGCTACTTTAAAGCCTCATTTGAAAAAAAGAATGTCTCTGGTATGAATTTGTGAATTGTCATATAGAACGTTAATGGAAAAGTTGTGTTGGTATTTCCCATGCACATTTTTTTCAGTTGACTGCACAAACACTCTTTACTCAGTAATTGTTGATTTTTATCGAAAAGAACAGGTACTCTGTTATGGTAGAGGTTCATATTTTTCCTAAATGACTATGTTCCTTTTTCCGCCGTAGACAAGCGGGTGATTTGTTGACGGGTACACAATACCGCTGACATACAATACCTTTGACATAACGGTCTCGTAAGTAAATACATTATGAAAATTGAGAGACCTGGATATCGTGTTTCGGGTAATATACCCGCGTAGTTTTTGTGCATAAATAGCGACTCATCTAGTCATTAAAATAGTGGATAGCTGTAAATGGCTAAATATCATTACACGCCTCAGCAGAGACGGGTATACTTTAACCTATCGGGTAGATCACTGTTGCGTCTCTATTAGCCCTAACCATGTTATATTTTAATAAGAAATATGGAATTTGTATTTATCTTTTCACAACTTCGTGCACAGGTAACGCGATATACTGATAAACACTTAATACATAAAAGTTCGTTGTGTTTTTCTTTGTTTCTTGTTACACTGCATTGACATAAAAAAAATCATATTTGCGACTTCTAGCTTATAATTGGGTGGAGAAAGACCCAAGACTATTGTCTGGGTAGAACCACCGGAGCACCGCAGGTTAGCTGGAAATACTCCCCTCATGACAGTTCTCGCCTCGATCGGGACTCGAACCAATGCGGTGTAGGGTTTAAAGTTTAAAGTCGGCGACTCCAACCGCACAGCCACTAGCGCCCCTCCCTAACCCTGTACAAAATAGTATGGTTATGATATTTCTGATGGTATAGCGCACAGCGACAGCATTTGCCTTAATCTAAACAATCCACGCAAAACTAGTTAAGCGTCCAAGCGGCGTGCTTATGACAAATTGGACCATTTCGGTAATTTGGTAACTTTGCTATACTTTGTAATAATAATATTTTTTAAGGTTTTCATAATTGAAAAAGGTTAGGTCTCACTTTCAGATGATCGTACAATTTTAAATATGGTTTGAACGTAGAGAGAAAGGGATGAGCGTGTTATTTTTATAGCTCGAAAATGTCACACTGGCTGTTAATGAGTTCTGCTAGCCTCCCTATATGATTTAAATGTATCAAATACTTGTTGCTTGGAATATAAAATAGATCGCAAATTGAGTTTAATTATTACTAATACTTTCTTCTCTTTTAAGAATTTAGCAGCCAAAAAACAACAAATGAATGAAACAATCCCTTTTAGGTATCGGTGCGATTAAGATTTAGGACTTTTAACACTTTCTCTTGTTGCGCAATCGGTAGAGCATCGGCTCCAGGTAAGGGTGGTCCCGGGTTCAATCTCGGGCCGCGACGCACAAACGTCGTCAAAAATGGCAGTGGTATAGCTCTCTTGTTAACGATCAAGCAAATATAGGGGTTCGCCCGGTGTCTGGATGATGTGACTGGGTGTGGCATCATGCCAGGTGTTCACGACATGCTATACACAGTGAAGGCAGCACTATATCTGCTTCAAGTGGACACCGTCTTCAGATAACTGAAATATTGCTGGTGAGGCGGTTAATCCAACAAAAACAAAAACAAATTGTCTTTTGTGAAACCATGATCGCTAGTAATCTAGGAAGCTTTCCCTTGCAAACTGGTGATCTGATTCTCCTATTGTTTTGTCCCCAAAGACTTCAAGCACGTTCAATTAGTTTTAAACACACCTTAAAACGCATAACAATACATAAACAATGCGTGTGTCTAGATATATTGAAAGTATACAATACTGGTGGTAACCGAGAGTTTGGACCAGACCTTTTTTTCTCAAAGAACCAAATAAATTATTGTTGTCTGAAAAATCATCGCAAAATGCTGATTATTGATATCCTAATCTATGTGAAAAGTGAAGCATAACACATCACTCGTCCCTTCAAGTAGGTATTTCCTATCTGAGCCACGCTGCACAGTTAGCAATATTTAAACTAAGAAAACCACGTGACCCGTAACTTTATATAATCATTGGGGTAATCCGCTCTGACGTCGATGTCTATTTTTAGCAGAAATCCCGATCATGCTTATTTATAGTTTTGGAAAGAATGATCTTGTAGATCGATTTATTTATCAATTTATACCGTCTTACAAATTAGATTGTATTCAAAATTGTCTTTTTCTTCGACTTAAGTTTGACTTTTTGGAGAAATGAAACTACAATTCCCCAAAACTAAGTTTACATGTATGTGATGAATGAAAAATATCGGATACCAACTTTAATATGTAATTATATTTATGATATAGTTTTTAAATCTAGGTTGAAAACTATTGTAGCAAATCTATAAGAGTGGATTTTGTCTTATAAATGTAAGACTGCACTTTGTGTATTTCCGATACACCTACAAACTTTATCGGGACAGAGGTTCGAGTCCCTGTCGGGGCTAGAACTTCCATGTGGGGAGGTTTTCCAGCTAACCTGCGGTGTGCTCGTGGTTCTACCCAGACATATGTCTGAGGTCTGCCTCCACCAATAATAAGATGAAAGTCTTAAAGATAACCATAACTGAGTTGGCGCGATGTAACAAAACAAAAAACAACAAATAAACAAACAATATTTATCTACGTACAGTTAGTACTTTTTTGTAATAAGATTCAATTTATTTTTTTATTAAATGCACGTGTGTCCACATTTATATCTGATCTTCTGTCTTTCGTGGTAAAATTGCTTTTCATACAAAGATTTTAACAATCTAAACGGTAGCAATACGCTTTCTTACCGACATGATTCTAACCCATGAGATCTACCATGCATGTTTTAACATTGCTAATATACATACAATTTAATTATATGCATTTATTTAATTCTACTTCAAGGCTAAACTACTTATGTTAGAAAAATGTAATTTCGCTGATATTAGTTGCATGTATTCCATCTTGGCGTGGCGAACTACTTTTTACTTAAAACGACATTCTTAAATACCATGTACCATATGTAGAGAGTGAGCTCTCTATATAGAACATCAAAAAATGACAAGAAAAAAGCGACACATGGCCTGTAACATGTTTTACTAAATTTATGTCTTGCAGTGAAGGTAATACGACAACATGCCAGCTAACATACTTACAAAACAATGAATCTTTAGCCCCGGGGAGAGACTGTCAGTGGCCAGGTTCCGCACTGTCATAACTTCGCCTCAATCTCTCCGCCCCTCTATACCGCTGACAAGCATATCTTTAAACCCCGCCAAGTTTATGAAAGCGAAGAATACGGCCAGTTAAGGATCATTAAGTTGTAATCAGCAGACTTAACCAGTCATTTTCTTGAAGATCATTTATCTGCTAAGCACCCGAGCTTTTTTCCCGGCGTATCGTTGTGGGCAAGCGAAGGAACAGACGGGAAGTGAGTTACTTGCGCGCTTATTTTAAGGAGCAGAAGACAGTATAAGAGGGACTTGTCTGCTGCTTAGTGAAGGATCACGCTGGGAATGTAAACTGAACGGAAAGAGGACAACAAGAGTAGTGCACACAGTGTGGAGGTTGTGTTTACGTTGTTTGTTTGTTTTTTCATTTCACAAGTGGATAATACATTTTTTTTCGCTATTCATTGATTTAGTTACAATGGCACACACAAACGTATGGAGTAATATCTCAATTCAACCGTATTGGAAATGTCGGTTGAAGCTGAAGAGTGACTGGGCTTACAGAAACCTGTTAATTGTCATAGTTTTAGGTAAGTATGTTTCCGTGGCTTTTATTGATACTTCTATTATTGTTGCTACTACTACTTCTACTACCACTACTACTACTTCTACTACCACTACTACTACTTCTACTACTACTACTACTACTACTACTACTACCACTACTACTACTACTACTACTACTACTACTACTACTACTACTACTACTACTACTACCACTACTACTACTTCTACTACCACTACTACTACTCCTCCTCCTCCTACTACTACTACTACTACTATTACTACTACTACTACTACTACTACCACTACTACTACTACTACTACTACTACTACTACTACTACTTCTACTACTCCTCCTACTACTACTACTACTTCTACTTCTACTACTACTACTCCTACTACTACTACTACTACTACTACTACTACTACTACCACTACTATTGCTGATTCTGCTGCTGTTGCTGAAAGTCTTTGAACTTTCAGCCCTATCATAATTGCGTACTTATGCCTTTCAAAGCTCTATTTCATCTCGAGTTATTTAGTATGTTAGCACTGATAACATGTTGTCAATGATTACGATGCTGACAAAAAAAAACTTTTTTGAAATCAGTTTTAAGACATTCCAGAAGGTACCCCAATAAAGAACGACATGACTCGCAAAGATAGTTTAAGATATTGTGCGAGTATGGTTTGTGTTAACTCTTTTCTAGAACTGCTTAACACCAACTGACCATGTTTTTGACAAATAATCCAAACCGTCTGTTCAGAACTTGCACAGTTTGCGTCTTCGTGTCTATATTTATGTCCTCACCCATGCACACAGTTTGAAAGCGAGCAACTAAGATTTTAGTCTGAGTAATTGTCAAATGAATAATGATAAGAGTTACAAGGGTTTTATAGGACGGTAGATTGAAGTTTGAATACTCGGTGAAATGGTTAAGTATGTGGCGAGTGAACTGATTCAACGATTCTGATCTGTGAAGCCTTTTATCACAAGAATTAATGCGTTTTTTATCGTTTGAGGAATGCCTTGCGTTTGGGTGAAAAATATACGTTAATTAAGAACTCAGATAATTGAGTCTTAAAAATTACTGAAGGTGGATTTAAAGTCCTTTAAGATCCAAACGCTGTGAGACTTAAGTGGAATGTCTAGTTAACTCCCTGGGTTTACGGCGAGATGGTATTATAGATCTAAGAATAACTAGCAATTATTTAATGTTGGTAGTCCATAATATACAGGAATCATTGTTTGAGAAGAATCGAGCTACAGTCGTGCAAAACTGATTAAATAAAAGCTTGATTAAAACATTAAATTTGTTTATAATGTATGCTATTATTACTCAGAATTATTTTAACGTCATACTTAATAAAAAAAAACTGAATCTGAAACTGTTTTAAAATATTGTGTGAGCTACAGTCTTGAACAAGCTTTTTTTCTCTCGTTTAACAAGGGTTTTTGCGAGTTATTAGAGGCATGCTGCATTTTATGCTGCTCGTTTTTTGTCGGGATAAGTTTTATAATGGTAGTTTAAAAGATAAGATTTTTTTTTTCAAGAGGAATTAAGTCCAACTCGAGCACAACTTTGCTACGCAGCGATCGACAAAGCTTTTCAGGGTTATCTTTTGCACACTTATTTGTAACAACAAGGACCATACTTCTGCAAGTTTATATTCCAACAGTATTCAAATTCTTGCTGAAACATGAAAACATTAAATGTTGTGAATGCGTTGTTTTTAAGAAATGCGCGGTTATGGTTAAAATATGAGAAACTGTGGAACAACAATATTTACTCGATGGTGCATAAGAACCAATGTCAATGCTCTTGTAGATTCGAACCCAAAGCCGGACAAACCCGGTTAAACACGGGGGTCGAGACACGTTTTAAGTCTCGTTTGAAGAGATGTGTTGATTTGCTACTGCGATAAGATACGGCTCAAATAGCGCCGTAGTTAGCGGGCGACCTTTTATCTTCGAATCAGTAATTACAATGAATAGGGGGTAAAGACGACAGGGTTAAAGGTACAAATACATACACGAAAGGTGTTTTGGGCATACGGCAAAAAATGTGTTGGAATCCATTTAAAAAACGGGTATGGCGTTAAGCGAAATAATAGATCCCATTGTGTAGGGAAAAAAACGTATACACATTTGTTCCCACATATCAAAAAAAGAAAATGATATGTAGCTAGATCATGATAATGATTTAAGCGCGCTCTCTCTCTCTCTCTCTCTCTCTCTCTCTCTCTCTCTCTCTCTCTCTCTGTCTCTCTCTCTCTGTCTCTCTGTCTCTCTGTCTCTGTCTGTCTGTCTGTCTGTCTGTCTGTCTGTCTGTCTGTCTGTCTGTCTGTCTGTCTGTCTGTCTGTCTGTCTGTCTGTCTGTCTGTCTCTCTCTCTCTCTCTCTCTCTCTCTCTCTCTCTCTCTCTCTCTCTCTCTCTCTCTCTCTCTCTCTCTTAGAGCGTCGGCTTGCGGATCGGAAGGTCGCGGGTTCAAACCCTCATTTGCCGCAATAGCTGGGTTAGTAGAGCGTCGGCTTGCGGATCGGTTGATCGAGGGTTCAAATCCTCACCGGCCTCAATAGCTCGGTTCGTAAAGCGTCGGCTTGCGGATCGGGAGGTCGCGGGTTCAAACCCCGGCCGAGTCAAACCAAAGACTTTAAAGTTGGAAGTAGTGGCTTCCATCCTAACGCTCAGGGCTTAGGGGACAGCATTACACCTGACTCGTCAGTGTCAGTATAATGGACCGGCCAGTTTCAGTCCCTGGGCACCTCATAAGTGCCCCTGTGCTATAATGATAAAAATGTCGCTGCAAGGTATCGGCAAAAATGCCCGCCAATCCAGAGGGAGCTACTGCCAGCTCCCAGCGGAAGCTCCCTGATCATAATATACAATATTTGCTGCGGCATCAGGCTTCATTTGGGGGGGGGGGGGGCACCCCCGTGGCATAGTGGTAGAGTATCCGACTTGTAACTCATAACTTAGCCTCTCGCCACGCGGGTTCGAGTCCCGTTCGAGACGAAGGAGTTAATGTGGGAATATGTTCCAGCTGACCTGCGGTGCGCCGGTTGTTCTACCAAGATATTTGTTTAGTGTCTTCCTCCACCAAAATAGCTGGATGTCGTTATAATTATCATAATTGGTCGCTGCGAGGTATTTCAACAACAAAAACAAAAAAAAAACATGGTTATAAGTTCACATGCTCATTGAATGGTTAGCAAATACTCAAGACTTAATCATCAGTAATTAACTAATGGAGCATTATCAGGGTTAATGTACCGTCCCTTGTAAGCTTAATATAGTCCAAATATATGGATTAGTTCCCGTCTCCCAACATACCACGCACGCTCTCTTACTATGATCATCGACAGGTCTGGATTTCTTCAAGCTGCTAAACGATTCACAACAGAAGGCCCCAACTTTTAGTATATTTATAAATTGACAATGGTTTTGTTTTAACGCGTGCTAAAGAGGCAGACTGTAGCTTTTTAATGTCGACGTAAATAAGTTATGATTCAAAATCACCGGACCTGGTAGCGCAATCGGTAGATCGTCGGCTCCAGGTACGGAAGGCCCCGAGTTCGATCCCAGGCCGCGACATACCAAAGTCGTTAAATTGGTAGTGGTATAGCTCCCTTGCTAACGCTCAAGCAAAAATATGTTTAGATCCACGACTTGTTGGTCCGGTGTCAATGATAATGTGACTGGGTGTGGGAGGGTGTTCACAGCATGCTATATACAGTGAAGGCAGCACTATATATGCTTCGAGTAGACACCGTCTCCAGATAACTGAAATATTGTTGGTGGGACGATAAAGCAAATGAACAAACAATAATTCAGAATTATAAGGTTCTCTTGGAAACCGGTGGCGACGACTCATCTTTTATTTAATTGTTTGTTTGTTTGTTTTTTTGGTTTATCGTCCCACCAACAGTATTTTAGTTATCTCGAGACAGTATTTAATTGTATTAACTTTGATAAATAACTTAATTAAATGTAGATCTGGTGATTTTTTTTAAAGTGCACTCAACTTTAAACTAGTTTGTTGAAATCTGTAAAAGTTGCGCTTTAATTCTCATAGTATTTTTTCCAGCTAAACCAAAGTTAACTCCCTATTATTATCATTTTTAATCAAAACAGACTAGAGAAAGAAAATTTACGCAAAAGCCCTTAAAATTACAAACACATAATGATAAATAAAATAAAGATAAAGAAATAATATGTCTAGGCAGGGATGGATCCAGGGTTGGGGGTGGGGGGTATGCACCCCCTACCAACCAGGTTAAAGAGTAAAGTTGTGGAAACACATACGTGTAAGCTTAAAAAAATACTTAGCTTTTAAAGTGAATTTTGTCCGTTAACTTCTTAGGTCGAAGTTAGGGTTCCCTACTGCGTATATATATATATATATATATATATATATATATATATATATATATATATATATATATATATATATATATATATATATATATATATATATATATATATATATATATATATATATATATATATATAGTATTCACCGCGATAAAATTGAATGGATCTTGACTCATAACCCCCCGCCCCCTGCCTCCCCCCTAACACACACACCAACTTTTCTGGATCCGCCCCTGTGTCTAGGCAAACGTATATTTAGAAATGACACAGTGTGTCATTATGTTTTGTCAGCTTTACGTAAGGTGTGATAATAATATTCCTTCACATACATATCTTAATTACGAAACCCGATATTACTGCCCAAGTAGCGAATATGTTTTTGCTGTGAACAGACGAGGAAAATGCATAATCCAAAGACACGACGATATTTATTTATTTAAGCATGGAGTTACAGATATGACCAAATGAGACAGACAGACAGACACAGACAGACAAACAGACGGACTGACGGACGGACAGGTGGGCGGACGGAAAGGCAGACAGACAGGCAGGTATACAGGCAGACAGACAGGCAGAGACTCGGAGACAGAGAGAGACAGAGAGAAGAGACAAAGAGAAAGTCATATGGAGGGAGATAGAGAGAGAGAGGGGGGGAGACAAAGAGAGATAGAGCGAGAGTGAAAGAGAGGGGTGACAGAGAGAGAGAGAGAGAGAGAGAGAGAGAGAGAATGAAAGAGAGAGAGAGAGAAAGAGAGAGAAAGAGAGAAAGAGAGAGAGACGTACGCACGATGCTTCTAATCAGACCCGATTTACGACTTATTCCGCAAACATTTGGACATATTACACATGCAAATGAAAGGAAACACACGTGGACAAACACAGCTTTCATGCATTCCTTGCTGCTATATCAAACATGTTCACATCTAGTTGACGTGTGTTTGACAAAAACACAACTTACAGCGATTCATGTCGGGACACAAACACGGAGACATGCGCACAAACAAGATAGACAGAAACAATGCCACATATACATAATTTCAAGGATAGAGAACAACTGAGACATTTCGGGATCAGGAAGATGTATAAAATTAAGAGATAGGAATAAATTGATACTTTACTTGAAAGGCCTTTTTACTAATCATCGAAATCGCATGCGAAGTTCTGGATTAATTTGTTCAAATATATTCTAACCTTAATCAAGATGTATTACAATTCCCTTAATGTAAAATATCCTAACGTACATGAGTCCTCTGTTTTGCGCCGTATGACTTATCAAGTGTCGGTGTGCCGTAAAACCCAAAATACAGAACAGAACAGAACAACATTTTATTTTATAATTTGAACATACAGATCATCGTTATAATAAAGCGATAAAAGTTGTGCATATGCACATAATATATGCGAGAGTGACCATGCATCTACATAAACAAAACATGAAATCTTACATGGTTAAACAGCAACTGATAGAATGATACATTACATAATGGTATTTAAATAGAGCTTGAATAAGAAAAACACTTTTTACATCACAAAGCGGTGACGAAATATTGAAAAGTAGAGTTTCAACATGGAGAATCTTTCCTTCGAACAATCTCATTACATTTTTCTACAGTAAATATAAATAAATAAAGTATATAAATATATAGTTATTGCTAATTAGTTATTGTTTCTATTAGCTACATCTAGTCTTGAATTAAATGCGTGTTTACAGTATAAAGATAAGATATAAAGATCTTTGCAGTTGGTGTTATTCAAAAGACGTACTTACCTTTTAACACTTAGTCGTGTGTAGTAAAATAGTTTGATATATTTTCTTCTAAGAACAATATAAATAAAAACAAATACATTAGTCCTCAATGCCCTTGAGGGCATAAATCATTTACTGTGTTAATTGTTTGGGAAAAAACTTTCTCAGATAAGAGAGAAGTGATGTAATTGTACAAATATTTAATCAACTTCAGGCCAGAGAGTGTCTTTGGTGTTCATCAATTTGAAGGCAATATTTTTTTTCCGAAGATTTCCAATTCAACTATAATTACTAACTTCGTACATGAATGACATCAGTCCTATTTTATTAGTCTCACTGCATTAAAATACATTATTTGAGCACCATTTACTGTGTATATATAAATTTGTATTTTATTTAATTGTACATTAATAGCTACTTTTTTATTAATTGCCCGAAATTACGAACCATAAAATGTCCATGTCAGCCATTTACAGTGTCTATATTCTTTTTATTTTAACATGGACCTGTTTAAGCCATACATACACGCCAACTTTAGATCATTTCCAAAGCCTGGGGCGTCTATAGTTGACTTGTTTTATGACTTAATATGTTTATAATACCATGCAAAAAGAGAACTAGAGGCGCCGGCAGTATTAAAGTCGCTGTTCAGACAGTGCGTGATTGATTATATATTTAAAGGTAGTGTCCGACAGTTTGAGCCAATTTTTCTTCTTTTAAGCAACTAGAAAATAAAAACCGGCCGCAATAGCTCAGGTGGTACAGCGTCAGCTTGCGGATCGGGAGGTCGTGGGTTCGAACCCCGGCCGGGTCAAACCAAAAGACTTTAAAGTGAGTAGTAGTGGCTTCCCTCCTAACGCTCGGGGCTAAGGGGACAGCATTAAGCCTGACTCGTCGGTGTCAGTATAATGGACCGGCCGGGTTCAGTCCTTGGACCTCATAAGTGCCCCTGTGCTATAATGATAGAAATGTCGCTGCGCAGTATCGGTAAAAATGCCGGCTAATCCCATCCCATCCCAGAAAATAAAAGAAATATGCATGTACATGAAATGTCCTGAACAGTTTATTGATGCTCTTTAATGACATAGATCTATATGAGCAGTGAATCATAAATCCACACTTATCATTGCAAACAGGTATTTCCTGTCTGAGCCACACTGCAGTGATAGCTATTTTTAAACTAAGAAAACCACGTGACCACTTACGTTTTATATCACGTTATAGCACCATCCGGGTGATTGGCTCTGACGTCTGTGTCTATTTTTAGCAAAACTCCCTATCGTGCTTGTTTAGAGATTTGGAAAGCAAAAAAAAAAAAAAAATAGAGCGATTTATTTAACGATTGGTAGTTACTGCCTAACAAATGAGATATTGTTATAAATCGTTTATAATGTGAGTTTGAATTATGCCTAAATTCTGCCAAAACATTGAAAAAAATATTTTCACAGGCATTTGATATAGGCAAACTGTCGGATACCACCTTTCCGACAGTTTGGACCAAAATATTTTTCTCTAATAACCAAATAAGTCGTTGTTACCTGAAAAGATTGTACGAAATACTGCTTATTGGTGCCCTAGATCAGTGTGAACAGTGAGACATAAATCCACATTCCTCATTGCGAACAAGTATTTCCAATCTAAGCCACGCTGCTATTTTTAACTAGGAAAACCACGTGATAACCCCATTTTGAGATTACGTCATATAGTCATCCGCTTAATGCGCTCTGACGTCTGTTTCTATTTTTAGCAGAGATCACTATCGTGCTTATTTATAGATTTGGAATGATTGGACGTTTAGAGTGTTTTTATCTCGGTTTTTACTGTCTAACAAAGTACGTAGTATTCAAAGCCATCTTTACTTATACTAAATATGACTAAATTTCCCAAAGCAATGGTTAGGTGTTTTTACATGTATTTGATGGGCAAACTGTCGGATACCACCTTTAAATGCTTGTAAAGATGTTTTAAATTTATGTCAAGAGTGTCGCTGATTGCGATGGCCGCGATTTAAATCGACACTGCAGCAATTTGTCACCGTGTGCTGTCAGTAATATAGATCGTACGTAATTACATTACACGAACAACTTACCAGCGGCATTGGGTAATTAATTATCTACTTGGGTTGATGTCGCCATTGTGTAAATCTTGTTTATGGTTAAGACGACCCGCCTGATTGATTTTACAATCTGATAACTTTTAGCGCCCGTATATTCGCCGACTTGTATTTCCTCTGACTGCTTAGCCTCGCACCGCGTGGGTTCGAGTCACTTACGTGGCAAAGGACTCAAAGTGGGAAGGTCTTCCAGCTGGCCTACGGTGGGTCGCTGGTTCTACTCAGACATTTGTCTGGGGTTTTACTCCATCAAAATAACTGGATGTCGCTTTAGTGATCATAATTGGTCGCCGTGATGTATTTCAAAAACAACAATTAAAAAGAAATTAGCTTACTAAACCTAGACAAATTGTGTAGATCCGGATCAGCCCGCTTCCGTGGGACAACAGAATAGAAAGAAGTTTTTATTTCAGTCGTATTTTGAGTCTGACATTTGCCTAAACAAAATTATTTAACACAGGTCTGCTAAACCAGTAATGTAAATTTACTAAACTAGTTACTTATCTGATACCAATGCGTACCTCCGATAGAATACCATAGAACTTTGAAAGCTTGATGGAACCGATTGGCTTCAGACAAATAAAATAGGAATATCTCTCTGGATTTTCTGTTAACGACACCCAAAGTTCAATGGCTTGCTATGGTTTTATGTAATAACGTGTATTTTATAAAGGCAAATGGTCGGAGACCACCTTTAATTATGGATATTTTAGTAAAGCATTTTAATTTACACATTTGTGCTAGAGTGTTTAGTTTAAATTTGTATTCTCGTACTCTCAAACATACGGAAATACCGAGTGTATGTCTGTGTCCTTATTTGTTGAGTGGAACAGTTGATCCCTCAGGTACTTGACTGGTTAAACCATGCCTTTGTTTGTCTTTTTATCATATTGTCGGGTTAAAGTATTAACGAGGAATGTTAGGCTTCCTCAACCTGTAAACAAATCCATTAGCATAGAGGAGGTCAATGCAACAACCTGTCTTCATGTAGATTCAATGTTTTTGTTTAAATCTTTGATCTGAAGTAAGATGCAGGTTTGAAGACCCCCAAGGTGCACTTAAACAGATGACTTTCATGGCCCGTAAATTGAAAATGTAAAAAACACACGCAATAAACTATTTTTGTCAGTTTAAAACTTTTGAAGCAGTTTTAAAGTATAGAAGACCGTGGGATATAAAAGTCATTTATGTAGGCTTGGTAGGTAATTATTATTATTATAATTATTATTATAATTATTATTATTATTATTATTATTATTATTATTATTATTATTATTATTATTATTATTATAAATACTTCTACTACTAACTACTACTACTCCAACAGCAACAACAACTACTACTCCTACTACAATAACAACAACTTCTACTACAACTACTACAACTACTACTACTACTACCACTACTACTACTACAACTACTACAACTACTACTACTACTACCACTACTACTACTACTACCAATACTACTACTATTACCACTACTACTACTACTACTTCTACTACTGCTACTCTACTACTACTACTACTACTACTACTACTACTACTACTACTACTACTACTACTACTACACTACTACTACTACTACTACTACTACTACTACTACTACTACTACCACTACTACTACTACTACCACTACAACTACTTCTACCACTACTACTACTACTACTACTACTACTACTACTACTACTACTACCACTACTACCACTACTACCACTACTACTACTACTACTACTACTACTACTGCTACTACTACTACTACTACTACTACTACTACTACCACCACTACTACTACTACTGCTACTACTACTACTACAACTACTACCACTACTACTACTACTACTACTCCTACAACTACTACTATTACGTAAATATTGTGCTCAAATATATATCTTTACTAATCTGGAATCAATGGGTCTACTATATTGATTGTCACTAGTGTATTGGGCAGTCCGATAACTAAGTTGTCTTCCCTTGAGTACTCTCCGAATGCGCATGCGCATTAAAACTTCCGGGGTATAAGTAGAAATTTTATCAGCGTGTATAACACACACATCAAGTGATATGGAAAGTTGATTAAAGAAAGAAACAAAACCAAAATGGAAATCGCCGAAATATTGCTGAATATGTAAAGGTGTTGTTTATAGCGGGAAGGTGGTCGAAAACAGAACTGTTTCATTGCATCGATTTCCTCAAAACAAGCGGCTGCGAAGCATTTTGATGGTATTATAACACTTCGCCCTCCCTTAACTGGTAATAGTTCGCCCTTGATTGGTAACAGCTCGCCCGAGATAGGTAACAGTTCGCCCTTGCTACATGTCGCCTTCGGATATAAGTGTATACATCGAGAAAAAAAGTAAATTGGTTAATTTATTTATAACCATTCACATTGTATTTGTTTTCTTCGTCTTAATATACATTATGAGCTCTTCTGATATAAGTGTATACGCCACCCTTCGCCCTTAAAAATCTTTAAGAAATTAAGTAAAAAGAATGTAAACTTATTATTTTTTTATTATTTTGACACCATTCACATTAAATTGATGCTTCTTTTGTCTCCTTCTTTATTATTATAAACACCGTATTATTAGCATAGTAAATTATTATATTTTTATTTTTCATATTTTAAAATTGTTTTAACCAAAGAAAAAAAATCTGATCCTCCCAGTACAATATACGAACTGTCACTGTTCCGTGATTTAAATGCAATGTTGCGACCTAAAAAATAATAATTATACTGTGTACGTGGTTTATTTATTTCAAATTGTATATTTAAATAAAATTCCGCTGTTGCAAGGATTTTAATGTTACTTAGTTGCATACATATTTTGTTGCAAATACTTTAATAAGGTTGTCATACTTAAGATGACTTGAGTATGCAGATATCT
Source organism: Sinonovacula constricta (assembly GCA_007844125.1). Classification (NCBI taxonomy): domain Eukaryota; kingdom Metazoa; phylum Mollusca; class Bivalvia; order Cardiida; family Solecurtidae; genus Sinonovacula; species Sinonovacula constricta. Next base: position 29,952,155 of record CM017561.1, on the reverse strand, counting down.
TATAATTGCACATAAAAGCGTGAACGTTAATTGGTGTTTGCCTACAGACATTATTGTGATGTTACCATTCGCACTAATCTTGATTGATAATTAGTCAGTGTGATCTTGATTAATGTTTACCGACATAGGCGTATATAAAATTTAAAATTAATAAATTGGTCAGTGTGTGATTGTTAATTGATTTTTGCCTAGTCATTATTGTGATGATAGCGTCAGCACTAATTTTGATTGATAATTAGTCACCATGATCTTAACTGATGCTTGCCGTCATAGACGTATATAAGTGCTTGCAATTAATAGACTAGTCAGTGATTCAATCTCGCAACGTACGCTAGCTTTATCACAATACAGTATGAAAAAGTCGACTAAGACGGCAACCAACTAATTGTATTTGTATGCATATCTTATAAAATATTATATATGATACATTGTATGACAAATTAAATCAAGTATAAACTTTACTTGACGTCATTTTCCCCCTTCATTTAACGCGTGGAAATGGTACACTTATATCCGAAGTACTCATAATGCATATGAAGCCGATGGAAACAAATACAATTTGATGTGAAAGGTGTCGAAATAATTATAGATAAGTTAACAAGCATACATTTTTGATTGACGTATACACTAATATCTGACGGCGACATGTTACCGATCAAGGGCGAACTGTTACCGATCAAGGGCGACCTGTTACCAGTTAAGGGAGGGTGGAGTGTTACTAATTCTTCTCGAGTTGGTGTCTCCTTTTCAATTCATAATTGTCAGTAATATCTAGCTTGTGAGCGCCGATAATTCGCTCGATTAGCTGATATTCCCTTCAGGATCTAGTCAAACGACGATTCGCCAGGTACTTCTTCAAATCTGTTAGCTTGAAATGGTCCAATTCTTAGTTGTTTACACAAGCTTCGTTGATTTCTTTGTCCTTGTCCGCCATCTTTTTTTTTCACTTAGTCCCCAGGGGAGTAGCCTCCCTTTGAATTCAAGGGAAGTAACCGAGTTATCGGACTGCCCAATTGTTCCAACGGCACTGTTATCAATCCATTTGGGGTGTATCTCTCAACGTATTTTATGTAGTCGAAGTTAAAAAATTGTTTCTTGGGTTTATCGTCCCACCAACAGTATTTCAGTTATCTGGAGACGGTGTCCACTTGAAGCAGATATAGTGCTGCCTTCACTGTGTATTGCATGCCGTGAACACCTGACATGATACCACACCCAGTCACATTATCCTGACACCGGGCCAACCAGTCGTGGAACTACACTTATATTTGCTTGAGCGTTAGCAAGGGAACTATACCACTACCATTTTTAACGACTTTTGTATGTCGCGGCCCGGAATCGAATCCGGGGCCTCCCGTACATGGAGCCGACGCTCTACCGTTTGCGCTACCAGGTCCGGCCGAAGTTAAATAATACGTCATATACTCTATACTGGTCTTTATATCAACATACCAAGTCACGTGCTTTCACGTTCTAGATTGTATTCATTTTATATTACTGGTGTATAATTTATCCAATTTATGTTCATGCTTTCTATTTATTTTTAATGATAAAATATTAAAATACTCATTTTAAATATTTGTAACATGTTACACGTAATTGTTACTGCAATATCGTCTTACGTAAGCCGGTTTTCATATCTTTATAAGTTAACCATACCAAATATGCAAATTAGCCTATTTTCAATTTATCATGTAATTTTTCAAATAGGCAATACAAAATCGTAGTTATTTGCAAACAACCTAGATGAAAATGACACAAAAATAGGGCTAGAGGCTCGAGAGCATGTAGTGGATACATTTATTACATCATTGCTATAATTTCGTGTTGAACTGGCTAAGAACTAAATTAGGATCAGTCGTGTATCTGTGGATATCACATGATATCAATCATGTTTCTTTGGATATCACATGATATCAATCATGTTTCTTTGCGTATAACATTATATTAATCGTGGATTCTTGGATATCACATTATATCAATCGTATATCTTTGGATATAACAGTATATCAATCGTGGATTCTTAGATATCACATTATATCTATCATGTTTTATTGGATATCACATTATATCAATCATGTTTTATTGGATATCACAATATATCAATGATTATCTCTGGATATCACATTATATTAATCGTGGATTCTTGGATATCATATGATATCAATCGTATATGGATATAACAGCATATTAATCGTGGATTCTTGGATATCATATTATATCTATCTTGTTTTATTGGATATCACAATATATCAATAATTATCTCTGGGTATCACATTATATCATTCGTGTATCTTTATCAATATCAATCGTGGACTGTTGGATATCACATTATATCAATCACATATTCTTGGATATTAAATTAAATCATTAATTATCTTCAGATAAAGTATACTTTAAACTAAGGTAAATTCTACCCTTTCCTGATTCTGCCAAGAAATTAGATAATAGTTGAAAAAAATTTATCTTCCAGTTAAAATTTTTAAGTCAATACACCAACATAATATGAATGTCATTTAAATGGTGTCGTTACATTTATAAAAGACGAATAATCAACCTTTTAATCAAGGGAAGCCTGACGAAATCAAAGGATTTTAATATAATCTGTCATCTTCGTAATTTGACTTGAGACATCGCCAATTTGTTATTTGTGCCTCGTTGCCCTTTCTTTCCGTTTTGTATCAGAATGTTAAAAAGACTAAAACTGTAAAATCCAAACGCCATTATATTCTCATTTTCTTAATAGCCTCTACAAAAATACATTAGTTTTCATCAGCTGCGCAATTTCAATGAACAAATCTATCTTGTATGTAGAGTTACATAAACCACGGTTTATCAGTGCATGGGTTTAAATGAAATGTATAAATTACTTTTTAATAGACGTAGAAAATGCACTTAGTGGCATTATACACAAGCTATTTATCCCGTAGTGAAAACATGTCGAATCACGTGACATGACAGCCACTAAATTTTCGGAAATAATCGTCGAAGTTCGCGAATATAACGACTATTGCCTTAAAACGAATTCAGCACAGTTGGTAAATTTGTATTTGTATTCTCAAACAACAGCAAAAAATCAAAGCAAAACAAAAAACGTGTTATAATTAATAATGGATTAAAATATTGTTCATAAACCCAATATTATTAATAATTGTGTATGAGTGATTTAATATGTTGTCCTACAAAAAAAGTGCAGTTAAATGTGTTAGGAGGATCAAAAGCGTCGTGACGCTTTTGAGGTAATTTATATTTTAATCTTGAATTCGACGGGCTAGAATAGCCCTACATTTCTCTTGCGGGAATATTTTTAAGGGAATTTTTAGTTTCTCCTGCTAATAATATAGTTTTCCTTTGGTTTTATTGAATAAACTGATGGGATAACTACAAGAGGAATGTTGGGCCACATCTAAAAACTGCACTTCGATCTGAGCTTTGTGCGATTTGTTCAGTGATTACATTATATAGAAATTTTAACAAATGTGTGTACATCAAACAAAACTTTCATCCATCACCATTTGTTTTGTTTGTTTGTTTTTGAAAAACATTGCAGCGAACATTTGTCATCGCTCCAGCTTTTTGGTGGAGGAAGACCCCAGACACATGTCTGAGTAAAATCACGGGCGTACCGCAAGTCAGCTGGAAGACCTTCTCACATTAAGTCCTTCGTCCCGAACGGGATTCGGACCCACGCAGTGAGAGGCTAAGCAGTTAGAGGAGTTACAAATCGGCGACTCTACCACTACGCCACGAATGCACCACCCATCAGCCTTTAGAATGATATATAACATGCATGCATTATATATTATTCTTATGTTTAGCATTATTTTGTAAACGTATCTGATATTATGCAACCCCCTGTATGCCTCGGTAAGAAACAATGCACTGATTGGCTCGATAGTTACGCATTAATTACAATAAAGATCAAGTTGTATTTGGTTGTATTGTTTGTACATCGCACCGACACAATTTTGGTCATATTGGCGGCGTCGCCAGACATGTCTGGCAGGGGCGGATCTTTTAAATGGTAGGTGCATCCCCTATCCACCACCCCCACCCCCACCCCAAGATCCATCCCTGATGTATGGGTAGGACCGCCGCTCGCATTGAACCCCCTGAATGTTGCTTGTGTTATATAGTTATAGACTTCTCTTCTTTCACTTATGGCTTGTATTTTTTACGTTTACACATGTAATGCTAGATCAAATTTTGAAATATTTTAGATTTTCATATGACCTAAATTCGTTGTAAAGTCCTTACCTAGCTGTGATTTTGCTCAAGAACCAGTTTTGAGGCCTCACATGTCTTTTTACACTATTTGTAAACCGGCCGCAATAGGTCAGGTGGTACAGCGTCGGCTTGCGGATCGGGAGGTCGCGGGTTCAAACCCCGGCCGGGTCAAACCAAAGACTTTAAAGTTGGTAGTAGTGGCTTCCCTCCTCACGTTCGGGGCTAAGGGGACAGCATTACGCCTGACTCGTCGGTGTCAGTATAATGGACCGGCCGGGTTCAGTCCCTGGGCATCTCATAAGTGCCCCTGTGCTATAATGATTGAAATGTCGTTGCACAGTTTCGGCAAAAGTGCCGGCAATACCATCCCACACCTTTGTAAAAATAGGACGATGCTTTTGTCTTGTCGCTATTTTTAACATTCACTAATAGTTACTGTGTAAAACCGCCTCTATTCTATGACGCATCACAACTAGTCGATTTTGACATTTGTGCTGTCGCATTGTAAATAATTCTGCGTTTGTATAAAGAAAATATGTTCTTTCTTAATTATAAATAATTTATAAAATAACTCTTCCATTGCTTTTACATATATAATTATATTATTATCATTATCATTATTATTTTTGATATTATTATTATTATTATTATTATTATTATTACTATTGCTATTATTATTATTATTATTATTATTATTATTATTATTATTATTATTATTATTATTATTATTATTATTATTATTATTATTATTATTATTATTATTATTATTATTCATGCTACTGTTCTAAATGTATATTCAAGTACATACTTTCTTCTTCATCACACGTGACCATTCACCCACAATTATTCGCGCGAAAGTGTACAGGTTGTTTTAACTGCTAATTTGAATACAGTGGGTCTAAATGAATTAAAACCCGAAACATTATGACCCAATAAAAATTCTTAAATTCAAGCATTTTAGCTTAAGCTAAGAATCTTTTAAATGCCCCGGCAAATGGGGCCTTTTTTCGTATTTGATTATATGTATGCTTACTTTAAAACCGCATTGATATATAACCCGGGAAATAACGCGTGCGCCTTGAAAGGAAGTAGTTAATTACTATAATTTCAATTCCTACTTCAATTTAGTTATTTATTTAATGTCTTTCGTCCGACTTTGAAGATTGATAATTTTCATTTTTTATGATGCCTATTACGGTATTTGTCATCTCTAATCTTGAAAAATCCCCCTAGCAGACAACATTAAATGTCTTTACTAGTCTCGTGTGGCAATTTAAAGCTTAACGTAAATATTTCCAGCAATGAGAATGGTAATTATTTATGATTTGAGGATGAAAATACTGTTTAAGGAACGTTTACATTATCATGTATTGAAAGGTTTGTGAATGCTCGTCTTATCATCTTTCCCGCCTTAAAAAGCAGTAGCATCATTATCATCAACGTTGTCGGTTCTTTCGTCTTGATGGTTACCGTAGGCACTGTCGTTGTCGCTATCAACATCATAATCATCTTCATCATCTGCATCATCATCATCATCAACAACATCATCATTACAGCCAACATATCATCGTCGTCGTCGTCATCGTCTTCATCCACCCCCTCCTCCTCCTCCTCCTCACCTTCCTTCTCCTCGTATTCTTTATCATCATTATCAACATCATCATCATCATCATCATCATCATCATCATCATCATCATCCTTACATCATCATCATCATCATCATCATCATTGTCATTATCATCATCATTGTCATTATCATCATCATTGTTATTATCATCATCATCATCATCTTTATGCTTATGATTATTGATTATTGTTTATAAACTTTGCGAAAACATTGTGACATGTAATAACAATTAAGGCATTCATTGCGAAGTCGTTTCCTTTATTGTTCTGTAATTATTGGCTCTATTTGCATGATTAATTTTCTGATGAAGTCGTTGTAACGATTGTCATACACACAAAATTTCATCCCATTATTACAGTATTTACTCAGTATTGAAGGCATATGCGATTATGTAGTCAATATCCGTATAACAATTAAGCGAGTAATGCCGTTCAGATCCACAGTTCATGCAACCAAGTTAAGCGAGTGTAATAACTCTTTATGGGCATATTTAAATAATTGCTTCCCTTTTATCCTCAAGATTATTTGCATAATTATTAGGTATAATATGAGCTTCAATATTTGAAAAAGGTCGACATACAAATGGCGATTTCTTCTTATATATCGAAAAGGTAGAGAGAAAAAAAAAACGTCGTTAAACAATTTGAATATGTTGGTGGGTACTTCTTTAAAAATAGAATTTGAACATTAGTTTTCAACGTATAGTTGATTTACAATATACAACCAATTTTCATTCTCAGAGAAAATTCAACTCTTCAGTAGGTTCGACACTAAGTAAAGGTGCTGAAATGTCGGGGTGCACTAAGAACCCGACATAAAAGCTCTTTATACAAAATTAAGTTGGAAAGTTTTATGTGTAAAACAGTCTACCAATTTGTTCTATAGAGAAGCATATTATATGTGGCGAATTAAAATGAATACCAACACATGTGCACAGAAAATTTTATTGAATTTTAAAATATTGGATAAAACTGCAACTAAATCCATTTTGTATAATATAAAATACCTACCAAACATAAAAAATAGGGATACTTTAGGATAATTAAATATTAGTGCAAGCTGATAAATAGTCAAAATAGTATATTGAAAAAAGTTATGAAGTATCTTTAACTGATTCTAATAATGGAAAAAGAAACTGGGTCTTCAATTGTAGAAAGTTGTTGGATGACTTTGGATTTTCATATGTATTTGGAAACAGTGATACAATTGATATAAAAATATTTCCAAAACTTTTTAAACGAAGAGTTAATGGCTGTTTTATTCAAGAATGGTTTTCATCTATTGGAAGTAGTCCGGTTCTTGAAGAATATAATTATTTTAAATAGAGTTTTAAGTACGAATCTTATCTTGATATATTACCTTTTGATCTTCGTTTCTATATTACCCGTATAAGAATATCTGCAGGATAGAAATAATTATTTAAATATGTTATGTACATAAATGTTCTGAACTTAATTAAATTATTGGAAAACAAGTATTACTCTCCAAAACTAATATGTTTGTTGACACATGTATGTTTACCACGTGACAAAATGTTGCCTGAGATGTGTTATTAGACAATGTATATTCTTACAAGTCTGAATAAAATTGGCTCTATTCTGTTCTTTTCTGTTCAGTAATAAACGTATATATGGAGGAAATAATTGGGCTAATTAATTACAACAATTGGAATATACATCTGGACTAAGCAGCACTCGGGAGAATCGATTGTTTGTTTTGTTTTGTTTTTGAAATACCTTGCAGCGACGAATTATGATCATTATAGCTTTTTGGTGGAGGAAAACCCCAGATTTATGCCTGGGTAAAACCACCGGCGCAGCACAAGTCAGCTCGGAAGAATCATTTCATTTCTTGTGTATATGTTTTATAAGCAATAAGACAACGAATTATTAACAGTTAGTAACAATACTTGATTTAACAAATCGTTAATTTACAAAGACTTATTACTGTATTACGGACAGTAGGAAAGAACTGGTATAATTTTTATTAAAACATATTTTTAAACATATTAAGGAATTAAAATTAAAGATTGATTTACTTTTCCATCTCATAATGTAGTAAGGATGAAGGACGCTATGTTAATTTAGCCGCCAAAATGTCATTTAAATCAAAATGAAAACAGTTTCCTTCTTATCTAAATTTAATAAATTAAAAATAAATTTAATTAAACATGACCTTCAGAACATTTGTTTAATTTATTGCCCAGTGCAGCAGTGAAAACTGTCAAGCAAGTAAGACATATATATATATATATGTATGTATATACAGTGCAAGGTAGTTAAGAACATCTGTTAAACAATCCCACATTTAGAGACTGTTTGAATTTGAAGAAACTTAGTGTTTTGTAATTTGTTGCTATAAACATTGTGCTCGTTTATTGCAATAAAAGATTCAATTAAATAGACTTGAATACCGCTAAAGCATCTCTCAAAATCCTGGGATGTTTTCAAGTTCCCGGAAGTTGTGTCAAGGGCGGAAATCATTAGGTGAAAGTATAAATATATCTATCTAATATAATACATTGCTTTTATGACTGGGTGTGGTATCATGCCAGGTGTTCACGGCATGCGATACACAGTGAAGGCAGCACTATATCTGCTTAAAGTTGACACCGTCTTCAGATAACTGAAATACTGTTGGTAGGACGATAAACCCAATAAACAAACAAACAAACATTGCTTTTATTTCTTATTAATTAAGGTTAAGTCAAATATCACAAAAATACTTCTTTAAAGGCAGGAAAACACTACGACTATGTTAGAATACGGCTTACTGTTTTACTGTATGTTAGCTTCTAATTGACTGTCTGATTGTATATCATCACATCTGTCTGTGGGACTGGCCCTTATAATAATAATAATAATAATAATAATAATAATAATAATAATAATAATAATAATAATAATAATAATAATAATAATAATAATAATAATAATTATATTATTATTATTATTATTATTATTATATTATTATTATTATTATTCTTCTTCTTCTTATTCTTATTATTATTCTTATTCTTCTTTTTCTTTTCTTTTCTTATTCTTCTTCTTCTTTATTTCTTATCTCCCTCATCTCCTCCCTTTCTTCTTCTTCTTCTTCTTCTCTATTATTCTTCTTCTTCTTCTTCTTCTTCTTATTTTATTATTCTTATTCTTATTAAATTATTATTATTATTATTATTATCATCATCATCATTTTTATTATTATTGAAAAACTGTAATTAAATTTGAATGTAAATAAAAGCATAATGAAAATGATTGTGCAGAGGATGAGAATTATCAATAAACAATTATGGAATAGATTATGAATTATGAAAAGTGAAATAAAAAAATCAACTACATGTACATATAAACATCGTCATAATACAGACGATAATGTTAGTAATACGACTGTTTATTTATCCTCTCATTGTTTGTCTGTATGTTCTTCTGCCCGCCTATCATGCATGTCTACCTGTCCCTCATGCAGGTTGTAAATATACGTGACATATATTTATTTAAAATGTATACATCCATCTGGCATTATTGACTGACACACGATCATGTATCAGTACTCCATACTTTATTATTTTATGGTAAATATTTGATCAGAAACTTTAAAAGGCTTAGTCGCTATTCAGCCGTAATGGATTTTCCGCCTAGACGATAATCGATTCTTGTTAGTCAACACCGCCCGAGCCTATAACTCTACATGTCAACAAACAGATCTCAAATGTAAATAATCAAGAGGTCTCTTAACAAGAATATCGATGTTTGTCTTTTGATGGTTATTTACATATTTGTATAGATTTTGTAAATAAATAAAGGTCAAAATTAAATCGTGAACTAAATGTCTTATGCTAATGTGGCCAGTTTGTTTTGAAGTTAGAATAGAAACAAACCAAAAGCCATATGGTTGTCCAGCTAACCTGAGGTGCGCCGGTGGATCTATCCAGGCATAAGTCTGGGGTCTTCCTCCATCAATAATTAGTTGGATGTCGCCAATATGACCGTAATTGTGTCGGTGCAATTTAACACACAAACAGAATTCGATATTCAAATAAAAACATGTTTACTTTACTGAACGTGATGGTGTTTGAATATATTTCTCATGTATCAATTATTTCATTTTAATGTTTTATTATACACTGCAATTCTTTTTTCTTTACATTTTCTTCCGCTATTTTACATTATTTTACATATTGATTCAATTTAAGGCTATGTCCACCTGTTTGTCTTAAAAATTTCACTGTTGAAAAAAAAAAGAAACTGGCATGATCATCTTTATTTTTGTGTAAAAATAAATGCAATGAAAACGAAATCTTATGAACAACATCAAAGTTTAAAGAAAAATCATTAAAATTGCAGAACTTGTCGTTTTAAAGACCTAATAAATGAGTTACAAAACAAAATATTACTAAATGATTTAACACTCATAATGTATCCAGTGCTATTTTAATCCATAATATGGCGATTTTATACAGAACAACATTCATTTGACTATGTTTTTTGTGTTTGAATTGGGCTAAGCTAAGCTAAGTTTCAAAGTCTAGAATATAACTAACGACGATTATTTATGTCAGTATTATTTATTCATTTGTTTATTATTTATTTATTTATTTATTTATTTACTTATTTATTTATTTATTTATTTATTTATTTATTTATTTATTTATAATTTTATTTTATTTTATTTTATATTTTTTTAATTGTTAATTATTTTTATTTTATTTGTTTTTTTGTCCGCATTTATTATTTTAATCTTTTTTTGTATTTCTTAGATAAAAAAAGGTGCACCACTTTGTAAACGAAAAATAACCATCACGCACTACAAGTCACTGAGAGCCAGGAAAAGTCGTTCGTTCAAGAAGTCGAGGTCTTTTCAAAAGCAAAAGTGTATTAGACCCGGTTTCTTGGAAATTATGCATGCACATTAAATATCACAAAATCTGAGATGAATCGACCGGTTGATGCCAAGATTGTTTAAATGTTGCATGTTTATGCAAATTATTATGAAATGTTGGCGATGCGAACACATTTGTTGGCTAGCCACGATTGTTACAAGTTAAAGGAACACTCGCGTTGTATTGTCGCAATCAGTAACCCTTTGCATACGAGCAAACTATGCTATAAAGGCCATAAAACTAGTGCGTGAAATATTCAGGCAGTATATGGATATGTGACAGGCATTACAAGAGTTTGACTACTTTTTTATCACAAGATTCCCTATGTTTTCTATACCACTAGGCATATTAATTTTCTGTTATATTACACTAGTGTAATACAGTTTTTTTGATTCATGACGTCATCGTCGATGTCATAATAACAGAGATAGTCTCATACCACTATTTCACCCGGTAGTGTTGTTAAAATTTCGTAAAATCGCAGATTTTCGATTAAAACTATGTGGTAAAAAGAATCTGACAACCATTGTCAATTTACAAAAAAACATTGATAAAACTCGTCCAGACAAAATGATAGTAAGTTCGCCGTAGGCTGGCTTAGTATCACTTTTCCTGAACTCGTTTAATAAATGTTTGTAATAAATCATAAATGACAACTCGTACCAGATCCTCTATATATTCAAAACATACTTAAGTGATTTGAACAACGGAGATGTAACGAGAAATTGATTTTCAGATTTGTGTTACAATAGCTCGAAATGGGTTTAGAATATCATGAGATTCATTGTTCAATAGTACCTGGAACTATCAGGGGCGGATCCAGGATTTCATAATAGGGGGGGGGGGGCGAGGGAGTAACATTCGGCCGCAGGCCGGAGCTGATCGCGCCACAGGCGCGAAATCCGCGGCGTGGGGTCTGGAGGGGGCTCCCCCAGAAGATTTTGAATTCTAGATGCGCTGAGATGCGATTTCCAAGCATCTGTAGGGCATAATTTCCTTATAAATTAACACTTTTTTTGTTGGTCGTCGAAAAATAGGGGGGGGGGCCCTTTGGCCCCCCTCTGGATCCACCCCTGACTATAACTTTATGACGTTGTTTTCTCGAGGGATAGAAAAGTCATTATATATAGTATATAGTCTATTATAGTCTTCATTCGGCTTCTTCTTGAATTTGGAAAATGAGACTAATTAACAATAATTCGAAAATCAATACGAAATGTTGCGAGGTCAGTATGGTGATTTTCGAATTATTATTACTTTGTGGATTGGAAAATATATATTAGACAATTCATGTACAACTCTTAGTCCGTCTCCGGATAACTGAAATGCTGTTGGTGGGGCGATAAACCCAATAAAAAAAAACAGCTCTTAGGTTTTTATACCAGGCATGACCAGGCTTAAGACATCTCTGTTAGACAGTCTCTAAATGTTTACTCTGATACTGTTAGACACTTTATACCATAAAAATTAATATAAATGTCTAAGATATTCACAAGCACCATCAAGGCATTTTATATACATGATTATCTGTGACGGATTATACATTTATACAAATTACAAACTGTTCCAAGGTGCATCTTATTAACGCTTTGTTGCCAGCTTTTGGCAATTTTAAGATATTCTAAGACATTTATTTATATTTCCCTGTAATAAAAATACGACAGAATAACGAAAAATTGATGCTTGATCGGTCAACCGGAACTCCTCGGGTATTTCCGTCCACCGGACAGTCATCCCTTGTTTGTTTTCTGTTGATCGTTTTGTTTGCCGGAAGAAGACTACACCATAAAAAAGGTCTTCACAAAGGCGAAATGTGTTGTGTTTAGGATTATTTCATCTTATAGACTTTTATTAATAATTTAACTGTTCACATCGTGTTAGATATACAACTGTTATTGCATTTGCAGTAGAGATAACAAGACATTTATCTTTATTGTTTGGATGACGTCATAAGCACCGAAATGTATTTTTCGCTGGATTCCTGTCATACATCCGTGAGACGATTCGTGAACTATTCTTATTGTTCATCGGTCTACCCCTTTATCAGAAAGACGGTTACAAGTTTTGCCCGGTAATCGAATGCATATCACCGACACGTTATTGCGGTCTATGTGTTGTCGAAAGTCGTATTGTCAAATCATTTCCTGTTTTTGTTTCGCAATTCGCTTCTTGCGGATCAGGAACATGGTTCCCTAAAGGCCGTCTACGTGTCTAAAACCAGTGTTGCATTACATAAACGTGAATCTTGCATAATATAATCTGAATGTTGTTCTCTTGAGCTTCTTTCTCTCTGTCTATATCACTTTCTTTACTGATTTTTAGCATTTTTTAAAATAATCTCTAACCATGTCTGTTTTATAGCTTTTTATACAGTTTCTCTTATGCTTTTTAATAATTACAATTATTGTTACACTTTCTTCATTTTTTACACTTTCTTCATTTTTATATTTTATATTAACCGAATTCAGTTTTTTCCCTCTCTATTTTTCCGAACCTCTTTACTCACTTTCCCCTCTGACTATATCCTTGTATCTTTTTCTACTTTCGCATTTTCTCTCATCTCCGCTCAAAAGTTTATACAGTTAAATATGAGAATTAGCATAACGGGTTAAAGCCTGTGTGAATCAAAGATTTATATAACAACTTGAGACATAATAAGTAGATGCAATGTTTACATTATGTGGCATTTGTTTGTTTATAAATATATAAAAACCAGTATGAAGACGGTAAATATAATAAAATCTGGCACACGGGGTCGTAATGAAAGCAAACAGATAGGGTTTAACGGTTGATTCTTAAAGCGGGTCATGCACATGGGAGTAAATTTTCTTTACAACGTATGATTTTTGACAAAGTTTTACTGTTGGTAGTTCTAAATTTCTGAATATAAAACAACAGCAAACGCTAGCTTTAGTAATATGTCTGCAACAAATGTCGTGTTGCTTATTTCGAGTATGCTTTTATATCTACGATATACATAAAGCTTTAAACTGAAATAAGTGCTAAAGGTTGACTTAGTTTTAAATCAGTGTTACTTAAGTCTTTTAAATTCGCCATCCGGCAGCAAGATTTGCGCATGACTACGACATATGTGAGCATTTAATTAAAACATTTTACGAACAATTAATTATATATTAAACATAACAAGAATAAAAACAAAGCTATTGCCTTGTTGTTGTTGTTGTTGTTGTTGTTGTTGTACACTCCAAACACCGGTTACGTTTCGTTGTGCTTCAGTAACAGCCGCCGTTTGAAAAGCACGTGACCATAGTGGAGATCATGTTTGCGTAAGCAAGATATCGGCGTCAATGAAATATTTGTTCCATACGATTTAAATGTGATAAAATCAAAACTTTTTTATGCAGACATTATTAAGGCTTTATCGTCAGAAAAAAATCTTTCCTGGTTATATATCTTAAAACTATATTAAAATATTTTAAGCTCGTTCAAAATTCCTTCGTCAAGCTTCTTGGTGATTTTCGTTCTGGTGGCAATGTTAATGTAATCTAAAAGTGATCACGTGGCGATTGCGTATTTTTTGGTTGTTGTAAGTGAATAATATTTTATCAAATGCATCTTCTTGTCTTTAGTAAAGACGATTATGTCACAGGTTAAACCTCTAAGCATGTTAAATGTCTAAACAGTTTTACTCTTGATACATTCAACTGATTGTTTTAGTAATTGACTTCAGTCTATATCATAGTTATATATTAGGTATGGCAATATTCACTCGTTGCAGTATTCGAATGTACGGATCATTTTTATCCGAACGTTCGAACGTTCGGAACAAGTTTATTGACCCTACAAAACAAAGTTGAGCTGATATGACATAAAACTATGAAAAATTGTAAATAATCAGTGCAAACGGCTTTAAGATCCGAGTTTTCCAATTTATGCAAGTTTATTTGTCGATATTAAGTATAAATTCTATTTATAGATTTCAAACATGATGTCTGTCACAGTATGTTGACTGGTTCATCCATATGCAACACTGTCTAAAAAAAATTAAAATCTGAATAAAATATGTTTACATGTATATGCGTTGGTATTCACGTGGTACCAAGCACCTTTGTTGACTCTAAAAATAACTAAGAAGCGTATACATAAATAGGAACCTACCCATGAACATCGAGCTTTAATGTTGGATTGGAAGTACATAAAAAATCTTCAGGGATCCAGATTTTTTTGCGGTGGTAGGGGTTGGGGTGGGGTGGGGGTGGGGGGTTGCTTGGCTTATTAATCAAGCTCCATCCAACTTTTTCGCAGTAAATATTAGATATATATCAACAAAAAGAGACCCTAACTTCGACCTAAGCAGTCAACAGACAAAATTTCCTTTGAAAGCTTAGTATTTTTAAGCTTACGTGTATGTGTTTTCACAATTCTACTCTTTTACCTGGTTATTGTTGGGGGATGCATCCCTCCATCCACCACCTCCCCTAGATCCGTCCCTGATAATCTGTGACTCTGGTCTATTGAAGATGGTATGCGACGGTTTGGACACATTTCTTTCTCTCAAACAAGTAAAGGAGTAAAAAATGTGCATGAAAAGATCCCGCAAGATGCTGGTTATTGATGGCCTACATCTATGAGAAAAGTGAAGCATAACACATCACTCGTCATTATAAACATGTATTTCCTATCTGAGCTACGCTACACAGCTTGCTTTTGTTAAACTTAGAAAACCACGTGACCACTTACGTTTGAGATAAATTTATATCATTATCCGGGTAATTTGCTTTGATGTTGATAATTATTTTTAGCAGAAATCCATATCGTGCTTTTTTTTTTGTTTTGGAAAGAATGAATATATAGAGCTATTTATTTCATTATCTTTACTATGTAACAATTAAGAAAATGAGAAATCGAACTAGGAAGACATATGAGTTTATGACGAAATTGTGCTGTAAAATATTATTACATATATAAATTCGATTTAGGCAAAGCAACGTATATTACATGTAATAGTGGTATTACAACAAAAGTATGTAACTATGATTTATACAGATAGCTATAAGCAGGACATTCCAGACAAACTAAATCTCTCTTGCCTGTGTATGCAATGTTAACCATCGTTAAGTCTCGTATCTCGTCTGTTGCAGGATTTCTCTTCGCATCGGCGGCATCTGAATGCCCTCTGGCGGAGACGGTACAACAGGAAGTGGCGGCATGCTTCCGGAAGTATGAAGACACTCGACGGGCGTACATGGACACCAATCAAACTAATCTGTTCCTCGGGATAGATATAGAAATACTCAGGGCATACTGTAGGCAAGTATTATTTGAGGCAGCCTGCCAATGCGTATCAATTATATGATAATGTATACAGGATAATTAACCCAAGAGGTCTGTAATGTCATGTGGTGTGACAACATTCAACGCAAAAGAAACGTCACAATGTCATTCATTTTAATGTGGTATCCGAAAGTTTGTCTATATCAAACGTGTATAACAATATTTCACCACTATTTGGAGAAAAATTAGGTACTATTTCTGCATGAATGTATACCCTAGTCTAAATAAAGACGATTTTAAATACAACCTATAATATTAGGCAGTAAAAAATGCGAAAATATTTACTTTTAATGTTCTTTTTTACCAACACTATAAATTAACACGATTGTGATCACTGCTAAAAATGATATTGACGTCAAAGATGACTACCCGGATGACGATGTAACTTGGCCTTAAAGTGAGTTGTCCCGGGTTGTTGTTTTTTTTTCCTTAGTTTAAGAATAGCAATCTTTGCAGCGTGGCTCAGATACGAAATGCCTGTTTGCAATGACCAGTGGGGATTTATGCTTAATTGATCTCACAGATCTTGGGCTTCAATGAACAACATCTTTTGCTGTGACTGTCGGATTATGATATGCACTATTCAGTTAAGAGTATTCTCCATATTCCTTGTTAAAGGTGGTAGCCGACTGTTTGGAATTCAAATTTATTTTCTCAAGTAAGTCATTTTTACCTGAAAAGGTCCAGCAAAATGCTGTTCATTGGTGTCCTAGATCTGTGTGAACTGTCAAGCGTAAAGCCCCACTCGTCATTGCAAACAAGTATTTCCTATCCGAGCCACGCTGCAGAGATAGCTATTTTCAAAACTTAGAAAACCACGTGACTACTGACTTTTGAGATTACGTTATACAGTCATCCGGGTAATCCGCTCTTACGTCGATATCTATTTTCGATAGAGACAACTATCGAACTTTTCATACATTTGGAAAGAATACACATTCAGAGTCAGTTCTGACTAATAATTAAGTTAGTGTTCAAAATCTTATTTATTAAGACTTACAAGCAAGTATGGGTTTATACAAACATTATGCCCATATCCCCCAATGCAGTGGTTCGATAATGTTATATGTTTTTGATATAGGCAAACTGTCGGCTACCGACTTTGATTTTAGGTGTTATTGTAAGCAAATAAATTTGACACACATGTTTTGGTAGGATATATAAATATAATAATAGTAATAATAATAATAGTAATAATAATAGTAATAATAATAGTAATAATAATGATAATAATAATAATAATAATAATAATAATAATAATAATAATAATAATAATAATAATAATAATAATAATAATAATAAATATATTAATTTGTTAATTCATTCATTCATTAATAATAATGATAATTAATATTATTATTATTATTATTATCATCATCATCATCATCGTCATCATTTTTTATTATTATTGAAATACTGAAATAATAAAATAATAATTATAAATAATAATAATAGTAATAATAATAATAATAATAATAATAATAATAACAATAATAATAATAATAATAATAATAATAATAATAATAATAATAATAATAATAATAATAATAATGTCTTTTTTAACAAAGGTAACTCACAAATCATATACATACACAAATACATATTTATTTTTTCTAACAAAGGCTTCCGACAATGCAAATGCATATTACTATTCAACAAACATGATTGTAATTTGAATGTAAATAAAAGCATAAATGAAGATGATAATGTGCATATTATAAAATGTATTGGCAGCTATTTTGTTCGCTTACTCGCTTTTATAATTACGGGTATTTGGCAAGTGGTCACCAAAATTGATTCAGACTTAAATTAACCATTATTACATCGATTGTTATTAAAAAGCTGCATCTTAAAAATGGATTCTTTAAGGTTGATTTCTAAAGAAATATTGTTTTATCTATTAAATATGCGAGTGAAACAGTTTCAAAACAATGAGTCTAAGATAAAGACTAAAGTTGACGACACTTGATATCGCCTGGAGACAAATCAGAATACTTATTTATTAATTTTGCCAAAATATTTAAAAAAAACTATTATAAAATATACATTTGATAACTCATTGTTCAGTATTATTAAGTAGAAACGTTTCAGGCTCGAATATATTCAGGGACGAGTTTGCAATGTCCTAAACGGCGAGCAAAGTCGGAACGTCCCGGTATTTGTTTGATTTTGGAGAACAAATGAAAAATATCTTGTGATTGCTTGAACACATTCATTCTTCAACGCATCAATGTGTCCATTTGTTTTTACTTCAATGAAAACATTTTCACCATAAAAATGAGTTTATATCTTCGATGTTAAATATTTAGATAGATAGATACTTTTTTCAGTACAAAAGGCCTAACGGACTGTCAGTTCAGATAATACATAGCCAAACGTTAAAAAAACGTGGCAGGTTTGGCAAAACACATTATTTAGTTAATTAAAATGTTACTATTAAGCTATTACTTTATAAGAATAATATAAAATATCATAGAAAGTCATCGCTTATTAATATTAACAAAGACTATGAAAGACCTTGTGGCTTATACAATATCTTCATATCTACTTAAATAGATAGATAAACCCAATTGCAAGACTTGTATAGAAACCATGCGTAGCTTATATCTACTTCAGTATTTGAGCTTATCAAAAGATAATTATCAAATGACAGAGCTCTAAAACATTTACAAAACCCAATGTGATGCAAAAATATACTTTATGTATTACTCAAAATATTTAATACAGTCAGTTCTTTTGTCCATTCCTTTGTATTTAAAAGTAGTTAGATTATTTAGAAAACATTTATTTCTGTTTGCATTATTTTTTTTTTAAATTTAAGAACATTATTACACTTCCAAAAAATAAGACGGTATGTCTCAGTACCATGCTTAGTTTTATAATGAAAATAAGCGGAAAATAATCATGCGCGAAAAAGATGCGCAGTCACTACTTCTGATAAATAAACAAAAAACATATATATGTGTATCGTTTGTGGTTTATTTTACTTTATTTGAATGTATATTGCTTTATATTTTAGAGTTTTGTAAATAAGACAAAAATATTATATTTGCATATAACACAAAGAAGAAAACAACAAAATCTATTGAGCTTTTCAATGTATATTCAAATTTGAAGTTACTATAGGTTGAGGGTATGTACATGTAAGCATGATATAAATTTGCTAAGCTAAGACGATACATTTCGTGTTGGGATAGTTTGCGAAAACCGCCTTGAGATGGTATGTCGGCAAAGCGGCTGACAGGGGTGCTTTAAGCGTGTTTTATGGGGCGACAACCTGACTATTTTAAATAAAAATAGATGTCCTTTGACAAATGTTCGTACTTTACTTGAAAGGCATGCTGTGCGTTGGCGTACAATATATTGGAGTCGAGGGAAAGTACATAACATAAACATCCTGCGAATAATACTGTCGGCAGACACTGATAGGCAAAAGGAATCATAATAAATTATACTTAATCGTTGACATTTAACGCCACCTAAGCAGCTGTCGTCTCAATTCAGCTGGTATATGCATTAGCGGTATCTACTTTCCGGGTGGGGTGGTGAAGACATGAACGGCGGAGGAATTGATTCATTGAAGGTTTTCGTCAGACTGTCTTGTAAAAATTATCTTTCTGTTTACACTCGGTGATTAAGTTGATAATTCTTTCAGGTTGTCTCTCAAAGACTCCATGTGTTTCCGTACTGGGGATTTTTTATGACTCTTTTTATTCCGGGAGCTCTGTGTAGACATCGCTAAACAGACTAGTTAGTTAGGGCCGCTCGTATTTCTTTTGAAACTGTGAAGTCAAACAAATAAACCAGGGATGGTTTTATCCGGGAAAATAATTATTTACTGTTTGCACATGAATATAGCCCCTCGACGCGACTATCAAAAGACGGCAGAATCGCATTTGAAGATAGTCTTTTATTGTCGTTCGCTGAGTACATACATTGTACAAAGGTTCAAAGATTGGTTTGTCTATTTGTTATTTAATGTACATGTATCCCCCTTTAAAGTTATCTGTGTGTATCTGATTAAAACAACTTAATATTACTCATGCTCTTCGCAGGTTTATGTAGAGAGAAAGAGAAAGAGACAGACAGACAGACAGACAGACAGACAGACAGACAGACAAACAGACAGACAGACAGACAGACAGACAGACAGACAGACAGACAGACAGACAGACAGACAGATAGATAGATAGATAGATAGATAGATAGATAGATAGATAGATAGATAGATAGATAGATAGATAGATAGATAGATAGATAGATAGATAGATAGATAGATAGATAGATAGACAGACAGACGGACAGACAGACAGAGACAGACAGAGACAGACAGACAGAGACAGACAGACAGACAGACAGATTTACTTACATTTGTACTCAAATAAATTTGTTTATTAAATTTAATATTGTGCATTTCAACAAAAATCATTGGATGTTACGTTATTGTCCGCATACATTTAATATGATATTATTTTCATATAATATATATTTTAACAAAACTAGTTGAATACTACGTTATTTGTCAGTCATACATTTATATGATGTTATTTTGAAATATTGTGTATTTAAACAAAACAAAACAGATTGCTATGTTACTTTTTATCACAATAAAAACAATGATTTCCAGTTCGAATATGTCCATCTTGACAAAATTGGCCGCTAATTAGAAGAAGGATTTGCCCAATTAAGCTAACCGCTGGCCGCAGAAGACACGTAACCGTTGATTAGACCACGATTACAGAACAAATTGCTTGGGAGAACCTAAACTGACCGCTTACAGCATAGTGACCGCTCTTAACACGTGACCACTAGCACAAGTTTGACTGTATGCCCATATTGACAAAAAGATTGTTGTATTCGAAAGCACATATAGGTGTATCATCAGCTAAAAATACCACTGTCCTTAATTATTCTGACGTTAAAGCGTCATAAACTGTGCAAAATGTAGGTTAGTATAGGACACACTATAAATAGAAAACAACGAAGTTCTTCCAACTGTCCATTTTAAGTATGAGACCAATTTAAAACATCAGTTTGATCAAATGCTAACATGACTAATGAGGGACTTTTAAAAGTGTTGGCCTCGCAGTAAAGAATCTAAGGAACATTGACATTTTTTCAGGTATTCAGTACCCGAGTACTGGTTCTAAACAGGAAGTGAGCAGTTGAGGGTGATTAATATAAGTTAAAGAACTTATTTCCCAATCGACTGTTGATAAATAGATTAAAACTAAGGAACATGGAACGCATGTTAACAAGAGTCGCCATACTGCTTGGCTGCAAACACTATTCATATTGTTTGTATTACATCTTTAACCCATATGTTAGCTTTGAAGTAGCATGAGATATTTTGATAAATTATTACATGCATTGTTTCACTAATTGCTTTATTATACATATACAGGCTTATATGCTTTTCAATTCTTCAACAAAAGTTAACTTCAGTATAAATATATGAAATAATGCACTGTTAATGCTGTTAAAACACCAATAATGCAGTGCTGGAGCAACATGTTTTATATATGGTGTTTTATCTTGGCATCGGTGATGACCTCTGCACTGCAACACCTCTCAGCAGCAAAAGCTTTCTGTGTCTCCGCCAAATGTCGCTGTGGAGAGGTTGTACTGTAGCTAACAAATATCTCTATATATACCTTGTTGGAAATAGTGTAAATCCTGATCGGACAGCTCAAATCAGGACCTTTCTGATCTGCATATAAACTTCTTGCTTAAGATTGTTTTGTCAAGTCATGCTTAGCCGGCGATAATAATTTACTTATATTTTTATGTTTTATTTTCGACAGTTCTTACTCCGAAGCAATGGTGTGCGTGCGGTGGATGCATCAGACGTGTAGTGATAGCATGAGGAAACAAATAGAGAGGACAATAGTGACGATAGATGGCTACACCGAAGAGCTCAAAGACCTCTGTAGTACAGCAAATCTATATGAATGTAAGTCGTGGTTGTTGTTTGCGGGCATTGTATGTGGGTGCTATTGTTGCTGTGTTTTGTTGTTTCTTTGTTTTTTGGTATTGTTTTTGTTTTGTTTTTGTTTTGTTTTGTTTGTTTGTTGATTTTTTTTTTTTGGTGGGGGAGGGGGCGGTGGGGCGGGTGGCTGTGGCAGTTGTCGTGATTGTGAAGGTAGTGTCTGTGGTGGTGGTTGTGCGTTTTCGTCTGAGATGGTAGCGTCTGAGATGGTAGTAGTGGTCGCTGTGCCAGTGGTTGCGGTGGCGTCTGAGATGGTAGTGGTTGCGGTGGCGTCTGAGATGGTAGTGGTTGCGGTGGCGTCTGAGATGGTAGTTGTTGCGATGGCAGTGGTTGCGGTGGCGTCTGAGATGGTAGTGGTGGCTGCTGTGGTACTGGTTGTGGTGGCGTCTGTAGTAGAGGTTGTGGTTGTAGTGGTTATATGGGTGAATCTGGTAGTTGGCATATGTGGTGGTACTGGTGGTGATTGTTGGTGTTCATATTCATGTAGAGAAGCACAAGGACCTTTGTATTGTAGTATATCTTTAGGCGTGCTGGTAATGGTTGTGGTGTGTGTCAATTTGATGTTGTTTTGAAGGTTGTGTTTAGTAGTGGGGTTGACGGATGTAGCGATGGTGGTGGTGGCTGTTATAAACTTTAGTTTTTAAACTTGATCAAGTACTTAGCACAATATTGTTATTGGCCAAAAATGTCATTAACACTAAACAATTGACATAGTTTTGTGTTGTTACTTGCCAAGCGATACATAAATGATAGTTGATTGTTTGTAGACTAAAAGGCTCCTTAATTCACTAAAAGGTTTGACAAATGTTGCAACTTTTACATAAAATCTAATCTGTAGTACGGCCTTAATTATATTTGTAATGTCAATTAATGTAATGGTAGCGGTAGCGGTTGAGCGGCCAGGCAGCTACAGTCGCTATCTTACACATGTAATCTTAAAATAAACTAAGATTTTTTTGTCTGTACACCTGGTTAGCCCCGCACCCATAACAGACACCCCCCCCCACACACACACACACACACACACACACACACCACCACCACCACCACCACCAAACTTTTCTGGAACCGCTACTGTTGGGTTTGAGCCCAGGCTTGGGAAGAAAATTATGTTAGAAGGTCGTTGGACAATCGACCTGAAAGTGGATCTACCCATGTATTTAGCTGGGATTTGGTTGGGTCCCTATCATGTGTACTGGGGCGCGACTATAATGGCTATAAGTGTGTCAATGCGGTTCATGTATCGAAAGCACTTAGCCTGATATAAATCGTTCGCTTCTTAAATATGGTATCCAACAGTTTGCCTATATCAAATACAATTAACAAAACATGTTTTGAGCGATTTGAGCGTTATTTCTACATAAACGCATGTCTTATTCTTAATAAAGACTATGTAACACTACTTTAATTGTAAGTCAAATCGTGAAATATTCGCTATTAAAGTGTTAGTTCTTTCAAAAACTATAAATATACGCGATAGGGACACCTGCTTAAAATAGTTATCGACGTCAGAGCAGATTACCTAAATGGTTCGAACATGTGATGTAAAAAATTAAGTGGTCAGGCCTAAAATAAAATTGTTTTTGTTTCCCCTCCCACGACCGACCCGAGAAAAACGTCCCGACCCAAAGAAAATTATCGACAAATTCAATTTAATATTTTTTTTTACTTCAAAAACTGGTCGTAGTTCAAATGTTCCAGTACAGAAATGCATTGAGTACGAAACTCCGGTACAGAAATTCGAAATGCATTGAGTACGAAACTGATCATCATGATCGCCGAGGCGCTTTGTTCTGAACAAAATGTCCGAACGCGAGCGCGTGGTTTGTATATCGGTATTTGCAAATTATGAGGATTTAACAGTTCTTAAACCATTTATTAGCAAGAAGATATGTAATTTTTCGACACAACTATCTATGAGTGATATAGTTAAAGAGGTATTAGTTGATCAAGAAATTGATAAACAGATTAATTCTCAAAAAGAGGCTCTTGCCTTGCTCTTATTCTAGTCAGTGTTTATCTTAACTGTGTTTGTCTATCAATTTTTTATGATGGTAGTGTTAAATAAGGAGGCATTTCTTTTCAATCATTAAAATATGAAACATTTTCTTGTTTTGTCATTAAAGGTAAATTTCTCAAGGCAAATAAAAATAATTACAAGAAGTTGAAAAAAATAATATTTTACCTACCTAGCTACAGATACCTAATATACCTGGGTCGTGGGAGGGGAAACCAAAAATATTTTAAGTCCGGCCTCAAATGCTTTTGCCTTACTTTAAATAGAGCTAAATGTGCAGCATGGTTAATATTAGAATGCATGCCTTTAATGATTAGTATGGAGTTTTGTTCTTTTGCGATGCGGTTTAAGCGGCTTCCAAACATGCGCGGTTTGTCAACGGTAACCGTGGCTGGTGTATAGATGGATGGATGACCCTTGGAGAGCGCCGGCCTGCGTAACACTGGTGTTAGGATAGAGTCATCTGCCGGTCTGGAATTGCTTGCCCACGGAACTTCCCAGGCGAAGTCTAGGAACGAGACTTCATGGAAGTAGAAATATTTAACGACCACGATGGTAGACGTATATGAACTTTAAACCAGCCTCGCTGCTGGGTTAACCCCTTAGCAGCGCGGTTTAAGCGTCTTCAAAACTTGCGCGGTTAAGCAACGGTTACTGCGGCTGGTGACCGTTGGAGAGCGCCGGCCTCCGCTACAGTAGGACCAATAAACGAGAAAAAAATAATCTAGTTCAAACTGTCGGATATTACCGTAAACGTGAATTCATCAGACTTAGACAATTTGTGTATATTCGGTTAAGCCAGCTTCTGCTTGAAGCTGTTTGATTAAGAACTTCTCGTTTTATTGTCGAGTCTGTAGGAATAAGTTTACGCACCTTTTCGCGTCAATGTAAGATGAGAAAGAATCAGTATGGGTTATTTTATATAATGTAGCTTTATTTGATTAGACAATGCAGGGGTGGATCTAGGATTTTATTTTTTTATTTTGGGGGGTGGGGAGAGGGGTAAGAATCAACATCCATTCAACTTTTAACACCGTTTTATAATATATTTTGACCTAAGCAGAAAAATGTACTTTAAAACCTTAGTTTTCTTAAGATTACTTGTATGTGTTTTCACAACTCTACTCTTTTACCTGGTTGGTGGGGGGTGCAGGTGGAGGGGATTCATCCCCCATCCTCCTTGCATCCACCAGCTAGACAATGGAGAGTTAAACAAATATATATCTATCCTAAAGAATGCTTCAGATCTAAAACATAATTTATGTCTGTCTAACATGTTATCGTTTGACAATATGCAGATACACGTGTGTGCAGAAAAAACGCTACACAAGTCATTAGTTATGACATATTTTGGGCGACTGAGCTTGAAGAGCGAAATTAAGAAAAAATGTAACAGTGGCATCTGGTTTGTGGTGATAAAGAAGTCTGTTTTGCAAATTTCGATGCTTTTTAACATGTTGTACTTACAGGAAACACACGCGTGAGCGTGAGCGCCAGTACGGATGTTTAAAATGCTGCTAACTGAATAATGTATTTTAGATAGTAACACAGTTTTCTTACGGATGTTTAAAATGCTGCTAACTGAATAATGTATTTTAGATCGTAACACAGTTTTCTTACAGATGTTTAAAATGCTGCTTACTGAATAATGTATTTTAGATCGTAACACAGTATTCTTACGGATTTTTAAAATGCTGCTAACTGAATAATGTATTTTAGATCGTAACACAGTATTCTTACGGATGTTTAAAATGCTGCTAACTAAATAATGTATTTTAGATAGTTACACAGTATTCTTACGGATGTTTAAAATGCTGCTAACTAAATAATGTATTTTAGATCGTAACACAGTATTCTTACGGATGTTTAAAATGTTGCTAACTGAATAATGTATTTTAGATTGTAACTCAGTATTCTTCTTTATCCGTTGTTGTCACCATGTTTTATCTGTTAGATATATAGGTTGATACGGTTCTATATTAATAATGTTATAAATTGTTGTTGTTTGTCGTTGTTACCTTTGTGTTTTTGGTAAAGAACACTAGACAATCTATTAAAGATGGTATCCGACAGTTTAGACCAAACTATGTTTTCCCAAATAAGCAAATAAATCAAATAAGTTACCTGAAAAGAACTTGCAAAATGCCGCTCATTAATGCCCTAGATCAGTGTGAACAGTGAGACATAACCCCACATTCCTCATTGCAAACTGGTATTTCCTATCTGAACCACGCTGCAGAGTTAGCTATTTTTAACTAAGAAAAAAACACGTGAGAATTCACTTTTGAAATTACGTTATATCGACATCCGGGTAGACCGTATCTATTTTTAGCAGAGATAACGGTCATACTTATTTATAGATTTGGAGTGATTGAACTTTTAGAGTCTTTTTATCAGAGTTGTACTGTCTAACAATGTGGGCAGTGTTCAGTCTTTACTTATAATGAACTTTGTGTTTATGCAGAAATAATGCTCTAATTCTCTAAAGCAGTGGTAAAGTATAGTAACATGAATTTGATATTGTCATACTGCCGGATACCACCTTAAGTTCGAAAATATTTTCTTCACGAGTGCTGATGTTTTGTATACTAGTGGTTCGGAAGTATGTTAAGTAGTTGGAATTTCTTTTAAACCATGTCTTTGAATATCACTGCATTAAATACTCTCAATTAAACATTTTAACTACCCTTTGGCTAGTCACGTGACTTTATCAGGGATTCAATGTTTGTTTAAGATTTCTGTGTTTCTAAACACGCATTGTGGTATTTATTTTGCTTTCACTTTCGTGGTTAATTCAACGTAGGCCTTGCCTCATTAAAACCATCCACATCATGTTCCATAAAAATATGGGGGCGCCACATGCGGATTCAGAAAGTTTTGCTGTGTGTGGGGGAGTGGGGGGGATGAATCAAGATCCATTCCACTTTATCGCAGTAAAAAACTATATATGTCAGTATAATGGACCGGCCGGGTTCAGTCCCTGGGCCTCATAAGTGCCCCTGTGCTGTAATGATAGAAATGTCGCTGCGCAGTATCGGCAAAAATGCCGGCTAATCCCATCCATCCATCCCTAATAAGTCAACGGACAAAATGTACTTTAAATGCTTAGTATTTTTATAGGCTTACATGTATGTGTTTTCACAATTCTACCCTTTTACCTTGTTGGGGGGGGGGATGCCTTCCCCATCCTCCCCCCCCCCCCCCCCCCCCACGACCCCGGATCCACCCCTGGAGGGCGCACTCGTTAAGTTCGTGGTACATTCTTGAGTTTCTTCTTCAAAGCCACCAATTCCTTTTCGTTAGGCTTCCCTTGTTATGTGATGAATGAATGTTCCCGGGTGCACTGAAAGTACGTCAGGTTTTATTAAAACCCTCGGGAGTTATTCAAGCATGGGTATTATACCCGTTTGCTACCGCGTGCATGTCTATACGTTTGTTTGTTTGTTTGTTTGTTTGTTTGTTTGTTTGTAACGATGGACTTGATTTTGTTTAAGAATACTTCCATTGCACACGGATGTAGGACAATTATATTATCTGTACTCTTCAAATTTCTAAAGAATGTAAAACACGTTGAAGACATTTAAGATAAGAAACTAAATGGCAGTGTCATAAATAATAATACCACAAAAAATAAACTTTGTACATGCACTTATATTTTTAGACCTTTTTTATTAATATCTTCGCTGTAAGAACAGTCCCAAATTGTGACTTTGTGACCCATTTCAATTCAGTCCTAAAACCATGTGTTGATGCAAATTACAAAAGTGCGTCCGAATTATGATCTTAACAATAAAACACTATATACACTTTCGGTCAAGATGGTCGTACTTGTCGTCAGTGTTTACATAAGAAATTCACAGTATGTTCTAGAAGAACTGGTCGTAATGCTGGATAAGGGTCAGATTTTTCACTGAATAATGTTTGTACTTATGAACATTGGTCGTAATAGCGGCGTGGTCGCAGTAGTGGCGTGGTCGCAGTAGCGGCGTGGTTGCAGTAGTGGCGTGATCGCAGTAGCGGCGTTGTCGCAGTAGCGGCGTGGTCGCAGTAGTGGCGTGGTCGCAGTAGCGGTCTGGTCGTTAGGTGGCATTTTATTGTATTATCTAACGCACGTCCACGACGAACATTCTAGAATTTGACCACAAGATATGACACACGATGCATAGATAGTACTGCACATGTTGCAAACATTTTATTTAATAAGTTAACCAAAATTTTAACGAACCATTTTCATTAAGGGAAAACAAACACCAAGCTTAAAAGCCTTGTTCAGTATTGCTTACAGATGCGAATAAATCCTTCTTTATCCCATATGCTTCGAGGTTGCCAAAATCAGTGCGAAAAAAACGTGATATGGAGTTGAAGTTGTAGGATTCTCTTAGCATCCACCACCACCACCACCACCACACCACCACCACCACCAACAACAACAACAACACCAGTCCTTTCACAAATATCTAACGTATTCCATTAAACCGACAATATGCTTAAACTTAAACAACTTATGGAAATTTCTGTTAAAAATAGATATCGACCTCAGAGCTGATTACCTTAATGATTATGAAATGTGTCCTTAAAAGTAAGTAGTCACGTGTATTTCTAGGTTTTAAAATTGTGCAGCGTGGCTGAGATAGAA
The DNA here is from genome assembly GCA_007844125.1 of Sinonovacula constricta. Taxonomy (NCBI): domain Eukaryota; kingdom Metazoa; phylum Mollusca; class Bivalvia; order Cardiida; family Solecurtidae; genus Sinonovacula; species Sinonovacula constricta. The sequence goes on along the minus strand of CM017561.1, from coordinate 29,923,482 downwards.
ATTACCTGTTTGTAATGACAAGTAGTCTGTTGTACTGCGATTTTCGTGTAGATGTAGTATGTCAATGAGCAACATTTTGCAAAATCTTTTCAGGTAGAAAAACAGTATATGATTGTTTCAGAAAACAAGTCTGATCCAAACTGTCGGATCCCACCTTTAAACTCACAGCCTACTTTGTCAGGATTGGTTCATTGTCTTAATGCTGCAGATAAAAATAGTTGGTACACTGTAGACATAATCGATCACTTCGGACATTCATTAGGACGGAACTCGAGATACTTTCAAACATATATCAGTCAGAATGTTATCAATCACAGAAACCGTCAAATTAACATTCTATTACAGATAATGACATCATTTTCATGTTTGTGCTAGAATGCTGTGCATTGTTAGATTCAGAGATGGATCCTGGACTGGGGATGGTCGATGGGGGATGGGGGGTGCATGAGTAGAGTTGTGAAAACATATACATGTAAGCTTAAAAAATACTAATCTTTGAAAGTAAATTTTGTCTATTGACAGATCTTAGATCGAAGTTAGGGTCCCTTACTGTGTGTATATATATCTTGTATTTACTGCGATAAAGTTGAATGGATCTTGATTCATACCCATCCCCACTCCCCACACCACCACCACCACCACGAAAATTTTCTGGATCCGCCCCTGACTAGATAATAATGTTTATCTTCATATTAACCTTGTATTTGATTTCTTTTCATCTTTTCCTTTTCAGTATACGCCCAATATATGAACTGTTTCCTGGAGCGCCGACAAAAATCAGAAACATGTTATTATTCCAAACTGGCATATTCTACACAATCAATATACGACTTGTCTCAAGATGAACTATGCAAGTAAGTAAAAATACATCATTTATGTAAAGTATACAATATGTGCATGCTTCTGCACGAGCGAGTCCTTTGCATTTTGCATCTTCTTGTGATCGTAAATCAACGTCCCTGGCAGATTCCGTGTGTGTTATTGCGTGTGTGCGAGCTTGGTATGAAGGTATCTTCTATACACTTTCTCACGCCTAAGAATTTAGGATAGAGTATTAACAAATGTCGCTTGATAATGAGTACAAATGTATTATGTTAACGTCTCTTGGGTTTATCGTCTCACCAAGAGTATTTTAGTTATCTGGAGACGGTCTTCACTTGAAGAAGATATACTCCTGCCTTCACTGTGTATAGCATGCCGTGAACACATGGCATGATACCACACCCAGTCACATTATTCTGTCACCAGTCGTGGAACTACCCTTATATTTGCTTGAGCGTTAGCAAGGGAGCTATATAACTTCCATTTTTAACGACTTTGGTATGTCACGGCCAGGGATCGAACCCGCGGCCTATCGTAACTGAAGTTGACTGCGCCACCGACGTTTAAAGGTGATATCCGATAGTTTGGGCTAAACTAATTTCATTAAACAACCTAATAAAGTATTGTTACCTGAACAGATCTCTCGTAATGCTGTTTATTGATGCCCTACACCTGTGTGAATAGTGAACCATAACGACACAATCGTCATTACAAAAATGTTTTTCCTGTCCGAGCCATGCTTACAGTTAGCTATTTTTAAACTAAGAAAACCACGTGACCACTTATGTTTATGCTCATTCACGTCATTCGCTCTGACATCGATGTCTATTTTATCAGGAATTCCACTCGTTCTAATTTATAGATTAAAAAAATGAATATTTTAGGCGTTGATTTACGAGTTTTACTGCGCTAAAACATTGACATACCATTAAAAACCGTCTAAACTTAGACTGAACTATGATCTTTCTGAAGAAACTTTGCACATATATCCCAAAACAAAATTCAGATATTATTATATATATTTGACATAGGCAAACTGTCAGATACCACCCTTACATGTAATTGTATTTTGGGTTTTACGGAACACCGACACTTGATAGATCAAACGGCGCCGAAAGCATTGAAGTTTAACGAAAATAGAATATAATCAGGTTAAAGCTAAAATATGTGAGTAGAAATAAAAATTTATCAGGTCAAGAGTGTGAAGTATAAGTGAAAACAGGTTGACATATTTAACAGTTAAAATGCATAACGTTAGAACCTTTAAATGTGGGATGTTCAAATGATTATAAGTATAAAAAGACATTGTCCCTGGAATCACAATCTCTAATTTTAGTGACAGAAACTGACATGGCTCATCTCCAGGACGTGATCGTCCCAGGAGTCTTAGTCTAATCCTAATGGAGATGAATCTCCCGGATTGTTTATGGGTGTTTCTCGTGATGTGGTGCAATCGCTAAACTGTACTGGGACTCAAGAGGGACGATTATGTGAATTGTCCAACATAGTCTATAGCTTTTGACACGTTCTCGTAACTCCCGTAAGAAAAAGGGTGTTCTAAAATTTAGCTTTCCTCAGAGAAATACAATTGCAGCATCGTGTTTTTGTTTGGTTTTAAACTGTGCAGACAAATCTCTTTACAGAACAGTCTTGTTATCTTCGAGTTATTATATATATGTAGTCTTATTTACGGACAGTCTGGTATAGGTGTATCGAAATGGCGCTTATGAAAATAAAACAAAAAGAAATATGACTATGTTCAGGGCAGGTGCGGATCCAGAAAATTTTGGTGAAGGGTGTATGAATCAAGATCCATTGTACTTTATCTCAGTAAATATTAGAAATATATATTTATATATACCCACTTAGGGACCCCAACTTCGACCTTAGAGTCAACAGATGAAATTTACTTTAAAAGCTTACATGTATGTGTTTTCCCAACACTACTTTTTTACCTGGTTGTTGTTGGTGGTGGTTGGGGGGGGGCATCCCTCTATCCCCATTATCCCCCCCCCCGCTTTCCCGTTTGGATTCATCCTTAGTTAAGGGGTGTTCCAATATAATCAGTTACCGTAACGATATTTATGTTCTATCAAAGTAATGAGTGATTGATGAAACATTGTAAAGAAAAGGGAATGCAAGTCACCTTAAAGGAGAAAAGAACGTTCGTGTGTTACTCGATAAAATATAGCGAAAATAGAAGGGATAAATAATTCACATCTCGGATACATGAATAATTCAGATTACGATCCTGGTCTTTGTTTCTATAATCAATCATAGACAGTTATCCCAAATTTGGTGTGTCACGGTATATACATCGACTTCTGGAAAATTCTAGTTTTCTCTTAAAGGTATCAGTTTGGATCATTTTCTTTTCAATAAATCTTTGTTATCTGAAAAAGGGTCCTGTGAAATGATGTCCTATATCTGCGTGAACAACCAGGAATAAATCGCCACTTATCGTTGCAAACGGTTTTTTTCATTCTGAGCCACGCAGCAGAGATAGTTATTTTTAAACTGAGACAACCACGTGACAACTATGTATTCAGTTCACGTAATATCGTTTTTCGGGTAATCCGCTCTGACGTCGATATGTGTTTGTTTTTTTTCAGAGAACACTATTGTGCTTTTTTTGTAGATTTTGAAAGAATAAATATTTGAAAATGATTTGTTTAACTTACAAGTTTACTAACAATATAGTTACGGTTCAGTATCGTCTTTCATTAGACTATAGTACGAATTTATGCCCAAATTCCCCGAAGCAGTGGTAAGACATTGTTACATGTATTTGATATAGGCAAACTGTCGGGTACTACCTTTAAGCTGCTAAGGACGATTTAACTATGCTAAAGTAAATAGTGGAAGCTGTCTGGTCAAGATTTTCACCACTTTTTTGCTATGTCACCAAATCCTTTGATAAAAAATAAGCTATTAGTTTTCAAAACTTCTGGTGGAGCAAATGTAATGCTGCACCTCCAATTAAAGAGTATCAAAATTAGGGATTCAATACTTGAAAACATGGGGTTGATGGTTCGAATCCCGGTATGGGCACGCATGGTCACCTTTTTTTCTTCCTATTTTTTCACTTTGACATTTTTTTCTGCATTCACTCTACCAGATGAAGAATAAAACATGTGTAGTTTTTAATTTTTATTTTATAAATGATTTTTTTATGGAATGATTTGTGCTAAATTTTATGACAAATTTATTACCCGATATATAGTGAAAATAATTTATTTTTCAGCTTTAACCAAAATACTTAACATAACGTTTTAGACAACTGTGAAATAAATCTTTTAACTATCAAGAGTACCCCCCCCCCCCCCCCCCCCCCCCCAATAAAAAAATAAAAAAAGATTATAAAATATTTTGAATTTTTCTTATTATTTCTAAAAAGATACACGTTAAATATCAATTTTAGAAGAAAAACATATCCAAAAATTCAAAACTGGATGGAGAATTTTTTTTTAATTTGGCATTCACGTCCACATTAAAATATACAATACATTGTGATAATTTTCAAAATATTTTATATTGTCTAAACTTGCTTTGCCTTAGCAATTTTTGTTGATAAGTTACACAGGCTTTTATTAATAGAATAATGTTTATAATATACAAATTCATGTAAATTGAAGTGTGACCAACAAAAGACGCATGGATGAGCTTATGCATATTGTGTGTCACATCCTTGCCTAAATGACTTAACAAAAGAATATGCATGGGAGACAACTGCGTTGAACAGGTTCATAAAATAATTATTTGGTTGCGTCCCTTAGCTCCCAACTGTCTGACCCATCGAGACTGTTTTGTTTTACTTTGTTGTTTTTATTTGTATGTGTTATTGTTGTTTGTTGTTTTTGTTGGGGGGCTGGGTAGATCGCACCAACACAATTATGGTCATACTGGCGACGACCAGTTAGTTGTAGGTGGAGGAAGACCTAAAGGTTAGCTGGAAAACCACCCCACATGAAAGTTCTCGTCCTGAATGGGTCCCAACCCACCCTCGAGCCGTCTGGAATCTACCCATATATTTGTTTTCCCTGTCAGTTCATATAGTTACTGACGCCGTTCTGGAGAGCGGTGCCTCTTATGGAATGAATTTTATGTAGACAGTAGTGTAGATAGCAAAACAGGAAATCGCAGCTGTTCTGCGAGACCTTTTTCAGAGGAAAGAACTGAGTATTCCGTTTATAGCTTGCGACAATAATGTGAGGCTTGTAATTGTAAAAAAGCTAGCATTTATAAGAATTCGTAGCTGTTTGGCGAAGTATTGTTTAACAAAAGAACCCGAGTATACCGAAGTTAGCAATGCGGCTTGTAAATACAGATGTAGCAGAGAATACAGTAGCAAATACTCGACTTCGTATCAGAGAACTTATGGTTCGTCACTTTCAAATGTTTCTGTAATTAGTCGACAGTGTAAGAGAGTGTTTAGTTCCCAGGATAGTCATCTTCTTGTACATAATATGAACAATATTGCTAACAGATAACTAAACACTATTTTACTTTTTTATTATAATAAATATGTAATGTGATAAGGACCTAATCTATTTTTCAGTTTTATGTTTATTCGTGCGTCCATTTAAAGTTCTTTGCAAAGCTTTTATTTGCTGCAGTAAACTTCACTACAGCATGGTATTTTGTTATAAAATATTAAAATATTTGTGTCCAATTTATGTTTCAGCCGTATGAGGGAAACGGTACTCTGCGTGGAAAACAATATACGGGTGGGGTGTGGGGAGAAGGCGGCCGAATTGGTCAGTCTACTGGTTAAACCAGCGGTCAAAGGCAGCAGCTCCTGTAACTATTATATAAACATAGATGTAAGTAGTAATACATCATCATCATCATCATTACTATCATAATTACCATCATTTTTTATCATCGTCATCATTACTATCATCATTACCATCCTCCTCATCGTCGTTATCATCATCATCGTCATCATCATCATCATCACCATCATCATCATCATCACCATTATCATCATCATCACCATTATCATCATCATCATCATCACAATCATTATCATCTCCATCGTCATCATCATCATCATTGTCATCATCATCATAATCATCATCATAATCACCATCACCTTCGTCGCTATTATCATATTCATTTCCATATTATTAGTTTTTCTGTGTTCACGAATATTATTTTTATCATCATCATCGTCATCATTGTCATCATCAGTTTTATTGTTATCACAATCAGCAGCAGCAGCAGCCGCATTGTATGTTTTTATAGAAAATAAATTTGTGAGAACAGACACCAAATATTAATAGAAACACTACGGTATTTGATGCTATCAGGAATTTCTACCCATACGTGCCGCTCAGATATTCATTGCGACAGCATTTGTAAGCAATCGGAACAACTCGGGTAATTCACGAATCATCTCTCGGATGTATGTAGGTAGTCGGATCACCTCGGTCATTTCCCTAAATGGGACTTCTTTTATGACAGATGTCAAAACAAAGATGGCAGCTCGGCGCAGCAAAGACACAGCTGTCAAAAGACGCCATTGTTGATGTTTTGTGCGAACTACATTTTAAGCAAATTCTTCCGACTTCCGGCGAACAAAACGATCGTGATTTCTGTACGTATCATTGCACCAGATAGGCCTACATCCGAGGGATGATTGTCCCGAGGACGGCATTACCCGAGGAGTTCCGATTGCATTTGTAAGTAGGTCAAAAGTAAGGTTATAGAGCTGCGCCGAAAAAAAATATTATTTAAAATGGCGTTTTAAAACTTTTAATGTAACAGTTGTTTATCTATTGTAGACAACAATATATCCAACGAGACGAAAAGAAGTCACAAGGCAGACGTCCGAAGCAGACCGAAGTCGATCCTCGCAGCCGAACAATTTCGCCTTAACTCTTTCAGTCAACCATGTTATACATGTAGTCTCAATACTTTGTACTTTATTATATCTTGTTATTTAACGTTAATGTTGTCTAGCATATAACATATTCAACTACGTTTTCATACATGCGTATTTCAGTCATTCACGTTCGTCTTAGATAAAAAAAAGTAGTGGCTAGTATCAGTGAGATGTTAATACGGAAGTAATCGCATTAACGAAGTCATAATTTTTATGTTGAGCTTGACATTTTTTGTTGTTGATAATAGCATGCATGATTTGCTATAGCTAAATAAAAAAATATATTTAAGGTTAAAATTAACATTTTTGTTTTTAAAACAGCGGTCTTATCCTAATATTTCAAAAACAATTAGTAAGGTCAACGTGCCATTTAACATGTTCTTTGTTAAAACAATCCAAAATAAATCGTTTCATGTGTTTCGTCTAAAAACATGTTCATTCTTAATGTTGTTACAACATTTCTATTTCTGTTTATTGTTAATCACAGCATTTTATGCGACACCTGCCATGTTAACAATTTTATATTTAAGTTCATATTTTCTTCCTGACTTTCAAAGAAGTCTTGCGGAAGTGGGGGTCTTTAAAAATATTTTCGATTAAAAAATTCAAAACGCCAAAAAAATTGACATAACTTGATCTACTTAAATTATATTTTATGTTTACATTGCTCTTTATATTAACTATTTTAACACATTTATTCTAATACCATTATTTTTTCAGTGAAGCTGACATTAACATAAACGGTGACAATTATTCATGCTCATCATGCTTACATTATATGGTACAATCAGTAAATACTTTTACCACATAATATAATACATTCAGTAATTATCGACTCTTCCTACGTTTAGTCTTCGTCCATGAATTTCGTCATTCAATACATGTCTTGTGATTTAACATCAATGTGAGCGGTGCGCGACACCACATCAACGATTTTGATAACTTGTGTTGTTTAATTGTGAGTACGCCTTATTTGCATGTTGTAAACATATATTAAACTACTAGGCTTTTGCTTCAATTTGATTTAAGATGGTATCCGACAGTTTGCCTATAGCAAATGCGCGCAATAATATCTTACCACTGCTTATGGAATTTAGGCATGATTTCTACAGAAATTAATAATTTAGTCTTAAGTCAAGACGGTTATGAAAATAACATATATTTTTAGACAGTACAAAATCTCGAGAAAAAAAAACAACAAAAAACAATTGATCTTAGAGTTTATTCTTTCTAAATCTATAAATAAGCAGTGATAGTGATATCTGCTAAGAATAGATATCGACGTCGGAGCGTATTACCCGGATGACGTTATAACGTAATCCCAAAAGTATGTTGTCAAGGGTTTGTTTGGGGTTTTCTCCTTGTGTGTATTGTTGTTGTTTTAAGCTTAAACATAGCTATCACTCCAGCGTGGCTCATATAGGATAAACCTGTTTGCAATGACAAATGATGGGGATGTGTGCTTCACAGTTTACTCTGATCTAGGTATTCAAAGAACAGCATTTTTCAGGACCTTTTTAGGTAACATTGACATATTTGGTAAATTGAGACAAAAAAAACCGATGAAACCGTCGGATACCATCTTTAAAAGCTATTAGTATCAAAACGCAGACATTGACGTCGATGGTTGTTGTAGCGAATATGGTAAATTAATTCAATGTGTTTATAGTAATTTTATTTTACTAAAAAAAACAACAACAAAGTCCACCAGAATATTTTTTTATGAAAGACTCCAGTTTTATTTGTCGGAATTCTTAACCTAGTCAGTTAGAAAATTGCATGCGTTTTAATCAGCTACATCCCAGACAATATGGGAGTCAATTTTTTTCCTGATAAAGTTATTAAGTTTTTTGATATTCTATATGTTTACTGCTTATACAATCATTATAATCAATTAGGTATATTGATTGTGTTATATATAAATATATATATATATATAATTTAATTAAATCTGATGACTGTTATTCTAAAATGTAAAGCGCTTTGACGTATGTAATATGGTTGTTAAGCGATTGCCGTTTATGCAATTAATTCTGTTATATTTGCTGCCATATTATATAGTTGTACTATTATTTTCTCGGGCAGTGTGGCTTCTTGTTTATCATTATTAATAATATGTGCCTTTTATTGTATGCGCGTATGTACACAATGTGACAATTTTTATTTTAAAAAATCAAAAAGCATAAATCATTAAATTATGTTAATGTGATATTCTGTTAATAAATGAAAAATATTCCGATAAGCCATTTTTTGTTATCATTTGACCCCCTTCTCAAGCTAACTTAATTTGGATAGCCCTTATTACCGTTAAATATGCCTACATGACCTCTAGTGAAACTAGGTTACGTCCCTTGAAAATTACTTCCTCGTTAGTGTGCTGCGCATGACCGATAAGACATCGATTAATATAACTTACTTCCGGCGACTTCCTTATCGCCTCGTTGTGTTTTGCATGCAATCAGCGTTTATTTATTCTGTAAATGCTGATGTTAGTACAGATTTAGTCTAAATATTTTGAAATGGAAGTATATGAATTATTCCTAAAAATAATTCTTGATATGGTATGCAAAGTTAACATTGCTTCTTTTTGCAGTTGCATTCTTTTAAGTTGTACACTGAACACAAATCAACCATTGTTTCACTATTTAAGCATTGTGACATCGTTCTTTGTAAGATATTTTATTCATTATAAGTTTTTTTATTATAATTAACACGTTTAAAGTGTTATAAACGACACATAGAATAAAATGGTTGGCTTTTTTGCCAAATCATGTATTTAGACCGTAGAAATACTGTAAGTTTAATCTTGGTTCGAAACCCATTACAAGGCCCTCTTGCCTATCTTTCTTTTAACTCTGATTGTGAAATAAATCTTTGGGAAAATTATGATTAACTTTTTACTAACTAAGGAAGGTATTTTACGCTTGTATGCTTTAAGCATATTACACTGAACACGGAGTATTCAACTATTTTTTAACGCCATTTAAACATAGCGTCGTTGCACATACAATTTAAATCATTTTATTAACTTGAAGTTTGAAAAATGAATATCACAATTTTATTGTATTATAAAATACATTTAAAGGTCAAATAAAATCAAATCTGGAAATTTGGTAAAAATTTCAAATGTAGTTATGAATTAACCTACATTTCACAATAAACTACCTCTTTTGTGTTGTTTTTAGTTATAAAATGTGTTTTTAACACGATTTCCATAAAATGAAAAGAGTTATCCCTTTAAACTCCGTTTCTTACTTGCCCTTGTCTACAGGTGCGCGTGACGTCAGACAGGAACAAAGAAATATACTCCGCCATGTTTATTCATTGTTTATATTTGCGTTGGATTTTATTTGTTGTTGATTTTTTTGTTATCGTGTGCTAAATTGTATTTATTTTGTCTATAATCATGATTTTGACGGCACGAATCATGGTAAACATAATTGTTTTTAAGCAATAAATTCACACTGCATTCTGTTCAAATAATGGCTATCAATTTAGTAAGTTTCAATAGTCTGATAAATCTTCCCATGTGTATCTTTTTAACATAAAGTGTTTTATTAAAATGAATGCCACAACAGAATTACAGTATTTTGTTGAACTGCCCAGACGAGATCGATATGGATTGGAGACGGTTTGACCTGTAAGTTCAACCAGTTTGACTTGACATCCGCACAATTTATTTTATGTATAAAATAGATTCTAGAACTAGTTACATCCGCGATAACGACTGAATAAATAGGTTTTAAATTCATAAATTGTATTCTTTACTGCCGGTATGTTCAATTTCAGTTCATTTTGATTTTCGCACCTACCAGTTTTGAACATCGTCCACGGTGACAATCTCGGAGTTGTCAGATTCGGAGCACGAATCTGTAGAGGAATCATCCGTACATTTATCCTCATCGTTATCGTCTAACACTGGCTCATAGTGGTAGGGTTTAATTACATCATTACAGTACTGAAAATCATGAAAATGACAAACGGAACGGAGTGGAAATGGAACGTTTTTCGTTTCCTGTTGAAACGGAAACGGAATGCTATCGAAATGAAAATGCAACGGAGCGCTTGAAACGGTGTAAACGGTATAAACGCTATAACCGGAGCGCTTGGAACGCCAGAAACGGTAGAAACGCAAAAATCGGAATGCTCGTAACGGTAGAGTTATTTTCACTACCGCTTCAAGCGTTTCTAGGTCACCCGATTATTTATAGTAACATTCCAACCGTTTCTTTGTACGAAATAAAATTAAACGAACACAATAACTGGCTTTAATTATTAACATAAACGCACTTTTATATGTACTCTGCAGAAAGAAATAACAAATAAAGCTTTATTATAATTATCAAAAAATCGTATTTATCAAACTCTTACATTACAGTTCCGAAACCGCACAAGTTGTCCAAGTCACTCCGCACGATAAAACACACAATTTAACTTTAAAATTGCGTTTCTGTCGAAACTGATGTTTTATTTAATTCCAATGAATAGCTTAACATCCGCCTTGGATCGACATTCTTAGTCTTCATTGTTTGGCATATGAAGATAGTGTGTACACAGCTGTCATTACACGTATGCGCGCGCAATGTCGCAGCATTACCCGAGTTTGAATTTTCGCTAATTACTTATTACTTTGTAGCTTCATGGTCCGTTCCCGGATCAACTACGCCTATCATTTTTGTGTGAACACACTTGCTTGAAGTATTTTTTTTTTTTTACAAAGAATGCATTGCGTGGTACAAAATAAAGCTACTTAATGAAATTAAACGTCAACCAAAAGAAGGTAACACATCTCATATAACACAAAAACATAAAACAACTAAACATAAAACAAACAAACAATGCTATGCATTATTGCAAGGTGTGACCCAATCAAGAACCAATTACATCCTCCACGGCACTCAGAGCCAATGACTATGATCCTAAAGTTCAACGTCTGAATAACCATAGATTGCCAAATTGTGCACGTATACAATCATCGATTGACAGTTAAATGAAACAACCGTAATAAAAACGAACTTACTAGTATATCCCGTCCATTTACATGATAAATATTAAAGACATAATAATCATTACCGCCATTAAATTCATCTGATTACACATGATCATCATCATGATCCCATATTACTTGTATAATCACCACTAATCATCATCATCACCGGCATCACGATTTACATCATAATCGTCATGAGCATCAGCATCACCGTAACCGTTATAACTATTTACATTATAATCATAAACAGCATCGGTATCACCGTCATCATTATCAGCAGAAGCAGCAGCAGCACCATCACCGTCATTTGCATCATCATTACTTTAGTTACAGGGGTATGGGTATGTACTTTATTTTATCTTGCCTCTTTGTCAAGCAAAGTTTCTTCTGCTTCTAATCTTAATTGTTATATATGTATCTTATAATGAACAATGTTGTAAATTTGGACAATGGTGTCAAAATTCCTATTTCCAAATGCATAGTTCCCATAATGCGCTGTTACATATATGTGATTAATCGGAATTCGTGGACCGCGATTAAGAATCTGCATACAACTTTTGACTTTACTTGACTTGCAACTATTTCAATGAGGGTCGCCTGGCTACGGCTTATTTTCCCATTCATGGCTTGAATGTTCTATGCCAAAATGTGGGCCCTACCGGGTACTTAATTTTTGTACCCATTTAAAGATAGAAATGTATTAATTTAAAATATATCGTTTTGTAAATTGATATTATGTTTCTCCATGCGCGTGGGTAGGGTTCATACCATCATAAAGTTCTTCTCTAATTAAATCCCTAATTTTAAGACATGAGCGGACATCCCAACTAATTAAGCTAATTGGCAGTTTTATGACACCTTGTTTGTCTAGCGGACAGGAAGTGTGACCGTGTTTTGGCGTCTTTTCCACTTCGCAAGAACACATGCATCCTCTATGCAGCTGTGTTTGAAAATGTCACCATATGGCAGTCGTGTGGTTTATGACCTTCACCTTTTAAAGAGCAATATGCATTGACTTACGCAAGGACAACAAAAAGGACAAAACACTAAGGTCTGCAATATCTTTTTTGGCTCATAAAAGGACCTAACGCTATATTTAGTAGTACTCACAATGGTGCACCCTTTCTCCATCCCCCTATTTTTTCGTATAGGGGATTTCTTATAGTAAATACTACATTACTTGTTTATTTTTGTAAATAATGTTATCAAGAGAAGACACATCAAGGAACACAGTCTAACGTATATTTTCATCTCGTGTTTATTGCAAATGTATTATTTCAATAGCTCGCCTATTCTTTTGTAGTTAATCCATACCTTAAATATAAATAATACCTTTATAAAAATGTTTATGATCATTCAATTGACTAAAGAAGTTTGTAAGGACATTAATATAAGTAAAAACATGCGCAGTCTGAAATATTACTACATAATACAGTTTCCCCCTCCACTCTCATTCCTTTAGAACTTATATTTATACCGCGAAGGTAAATCGTCAATAACGTTGCATATTTTTTCAAAGCACACGCCGTTCACGCGTGCTTATCATTTTTAATCCCTCAACAGTACCCAACGTTCACACCCTCTGTATCTTCTAAAGACAATTATCGATCGATGTCATGTTGCACAGAGAAATAATAGGTCGGTCAATTTGAAACAAAAAAAATCGTTTCGGCGACTTCAAATGATAGTGACCGGCGATTGATTCCCAGAATATTCTTTGATGTTGCAGGGTTAGCCAGAGAGCCCTCCTCTTCAGAAAGAAATTACACCGCATCTAATGATTTATTTACTCACCGCATTTATTTGTTACAACCTTTGAGAAATTAAAATCACAGTGATGTAATTAGCGACTCCATGTTATAAGTGCGTGAACAATGTTGTTAACAGCCGTTAATTGGCGCTAATATATGCAAACCGAAAAAAAATTGAGTGTCCGATTTTAAGATCGGATCACCATTGCGGATTAACACGTCACAGAGAAGTTACTTTCTAGGATACTGGGTGTGTGTGTACCATATTTGAAAGTTTTTTCTTGTTTGTTCATTCCGGGATATGACGTCTGGCGAAGAAAAGTAGGTAGGCATCTTCTCAATACTGACTTTGAATTTTGAGGATTATTTGCAGGTGCTAGTTTGTTTAGGGTATTTTTTTTTTGTCTGCAATTTCCCTCCGGGTGGCTGACACTGAATATCCTCGTCGCAAACAATCTACAGCCGATTCCTTTATATGTGATGGAAGACTTTTACCTCTCCCTAGAATGTTTACTTCTTTCGTCATTTTGCAAACACACTGGAAGTACTTTACATTTAGAAATTTATTAAACGAATTGTTTAATCAAAACCGGAACGGAGCGAAATGGAACGCTTGAAATGATAGAAACGGAAGAAACGATAGAAACGCTGGAAGCGTTTGAAATGCAGCGCTGGAAGCGAACAAAACGAAATGGTAACGCATCGGAAGCGGAATGGAAACGGAGCGGCGAACGCTTCCAAATGAAATGGAAACGAAACGGAGTGGAAACGGGAAAATTGTCAATTTCGTGATTTTCAGTACTGTATTCGCTTCAAAACCGAGTGAATCGTCTGAAGAATCCATTTTTCAAGGTGTTCTTTGTTTACAACTTAATGAAAGCAGCGGACTGGATGTTCCTGTATGACGTCACACACACAGGGGAGGCTACTACCACGCACTTGTTGGCTTAGCCAGAACGTATACATAATAAAAACGTGATTTATGGTAAAATGCAGGGACGTACAATCTGTTAAATATTTTTTTAGGTATTAAGATGTCCATAAGGTTTAAAAAATACCAAAATCCAAATCGTTTTATATGACCTTTAAGCAAATAAAAGGATGTCATTTAGATATTATATTTTTGAACAAAGCAAAAATACCTGTAGAGTGTAATCTCAGTTTCTTGTACAAGCGATGTTAATCAGAATTTTATGTCATAAATATCAAGTAAATTGACATTTCTTAGACCAGTTAATTCCCTAATTAGCCTGGACCACCCGTGTAGGTGTTTTCATAACCCGACGATTAGGGTAATAAAACCCCAGCTGCAGACGTTTAGACGGCATCTGGCCACATGTGCGTGTCTTGTTATCACCACCACCCTCTCCAATCACAATTTTGCTTCACTCTTTACATTCATGCAGCTAGTCTTTTATTTGTACCTTACCGTGACACACGAATAAAAGGCGAGGGTAAATAAAACCATTCGACGACGACCGTGACACGGAAAAAGTCAAGTTTGTTAAATTAGGTTTAAGACAAACTATGAATTGCTAGATATTTATTATAAAATCATCTTTCCTTTAAGTGAATATATAAAATTGAAATGAAAATAAAATCGTATATTATATTTGGAAAATATTGTTTCAAGACATAAATATCACCAAACAAGCGCACAGGCTGGTAAGATTACTTGTGTAACGCAGGCCGGCGCTCCCCACCGTACACCGGCCACGGTAACCGTTGCTTAACCGCGCAAATCGGGAAGCAGCGTAAACCCCGTCGAAGTGCTTTGTCATGTTTTCCCGATGCATCGTTTAGCGCAAGACTGTTCTTGCTCTGGCATTGTTGGTTTGAAGATAATCTGACAGTCATGTAACTATGTTATCCTAGCTACTGACGTACTTTTCTTGTCATCAACAGTACACGACGTCCAAGTACATTTACCTCCGAGGCTTAATATCCTAAATATGAAAAAGTAAACCAAAATCTCTCGTTTTCTGCAATATTAATGTTTTAATATAGAACAATTTTTACCGTTTACCGAAGAATTAGGACCGCAGAATCAGGTTTCTGAACATCCGCACAATTGACTCAGTGTCTATATGATTATATTTCAAACAGCAGTCCGTAGTTTGCATGTACCGGAACTGGTAGCGCAATCGGTAGAGCGTCGGCTCCAAGTACGGGAGGCCCCGGGTTCGATCCCAGACCGCGACATACCAAAGTCGTTAAAAATGGTAGTGGTATAGCTCCCTTGTTAACACTCAGGCAAATATAAGGGTAGTTCCACGACTGGTTGGCCCGGTGTCAGGATAATGTGACTGGGTGTGGTATCATGCCAGGTGTTCACGGCATGCTACACACAGTGAAGGAGCACTATATCTGCGTCAAGTGGACACCGTCTCCAGATAAATGAAATACTGTTGGTGGGACGATAAACCAAATAAACAAACCAATAGTTTGCATGCAGTGCTCATCGTACTAACGTTGACAAAACGCAGCAAGGCTGGTTTGAAGCGCTTTTATTTCTACCTCTGCACTCGTGACACCTGTAATTTAACTACAATCACGATCTGTCTTAAGTTATGTACCATAAAAAGACCGTTATAAAAAAGTAAGCACATTTATTGTTAAGCAAAAACATCTTATCATCGTATAATCTAATATAGTTAAACAATAATAAACAATAGTCAAAAATCAGTGTTATGTTATCTTTTCTATAAACGCTTTAGGTTAAGATAATTAAGTTCTGAAAGTCTTTATTTCTAACCGCATATTTTCAGTTACGTTATAATTGTGCAAATCTTATACGGTATTTAAACAACTTTATTTAAGCTTTATTTAAATTAAAGGTGTTATCCGACAGTTCGAACCCAAAAATATTTTCATTAAACAACTAAATAAATAATTGTTACCTGAAAGAGCTCTCGAAATGCTGTTTAATGGTGTCCTAAACCTGAAAAGTGGACCATAACGCCACAATCGTCATTAAAAATGTATTTCCTATCTGAGCCACACTGCATTATTTGCTATTTTTGAAATAGGAAAGCCGCGTGACCACTCATAAATGAGAGACATTAATGAATAGTCTCCCCTGAATAATCCCTAAATGCAAGTAGGTCCTTTCATTTGTTTTACTCGATTTTTATGCTTGTGCTCTTTGGAGTGTATGTTGACTTATTTGCCTTTCTTGTGATACGCAGGTTACCCATCATCAACAAACACTTCCATTTTCTTTTTTAAATAACAAATCTCTATAAGTATGTAAATGAATTTTAAGCTTATATTTGTGCAATAGTAAGAAATTTCACAATTTGTTATTGCAATGTCTACAAAGGAACAGGCGATAAAGTCCAAGAATTTCAACTAAAAGGACCCAACTACTGTTTGGAATACTTCGGATATTATCTAACAAGGGAGACAATTTCCATTTCACCAATGTACCCCATTAGCACATCCAGGTCATCTGCTCTGACGTCGATGTCTATATAGGGAGAATTCCAATCGTTCTTTTTAATAGATTGGAAATGAAAGAACATTAAGATCTGATTAACGAATTTCACTTCCCTAAAATTTAGATACTGTTTATAATCTCTAAGCTTAGACTTTATGATGATTTTTCTTAAGAAATTATGCACAAATACCCAATACAGAGATCAGTTATTGTTACATTTATTTGACATAAGCAAACTGTCGGATACCACCTTTAAGACGTGGGGCAGGAAACAAAACAAACACAATTCCTTATTTGATTCAATGCTCCAATATCTGGTTGTTTTGAGGCTCACGTCGTCTCTTGCTCGGAATCACATCGCCGGACACACGAAATTCACATCGTCCTGGTACGCCCAATGTCATCTTTTTTTCTCTCTCTGATACCTGCTGATCAGCATTGCGTAGGTAACTTTTAGTTGGTTCACTTATTCATGTGTACAGGGTCATTTTGAAGCTCCTTAGTAATAAGTGTATAATCATTTTAGCAGACATTATTGGCTGCAAGTAACGTCCCCGGAAGTGGCAATTCCAAATCAAGGGACATAATGCAGGATTTGGTAAGGGACATAAGCTAGTTTCGGGAAAAACCTATACACATTTCTCACTAACTAGTTATGTAACTGTTGATCTGCTTAGCAGGCATTTATTAGGCTAAGAAGTGTGTAGATCCAGGTCTACCAGCTGCCACCGGGCCTGTCGTACTTCGCAGTCAACAGCATCTTAACCGATGGTCCTACTTGAAAACATTTCTCAGCTGGGATTTTGCTTAACGTTACATTTTGGTGCTTGGTATTGTAAACTTGCTACAGCTCTCATATTCGACAGTTAAATACAATATCACTGCAAAGCTGTCCGACTAATCTTATAGGGCGCAACAATAGGAAGTTGTATTATTTTGTCTCTGCAAAGAGAAACAGCGGGTCAAAGGTTGTGCAAAATCAAAGTTCAGTATATTTTCGTAACTAGGGGCTGGAATTGATGTTGTTTGATGTTGTTTTGTGTTGTTTTTTTGTGTTTTTTTTTTTTTTTTTGTTACATCGCACCGACACAATTATGGTCATATTGGCGACGACCAGCTTAATAATTAGTAGAGAAAGACCCTAGACTTATGTCTGGGTAGAACCACCGGCGCATCGCAGGTTGCCTGCATTTGAACTGGAAATGATCTTTGGTCAACTTGAAGGATGATAAAAAGGTTCAACAAACATAGGATCCAATGTAGCTAATTATTGGTTGTTAGAGTAGTGTCAATGCTGTTTCCACCCGAAGACGGTGTTCACTTGAAACAGTACTGCTTTCGCTGTGCTATCAATCCGGAAACACATGACAGCGGTACCACACACCTTCCTAGTATCCTGGCACTTTCCCAACTAACTGATGTTGGGCAGGGAGTGGGGCTTGGATTGTGGGGGAGGGGGAGGGGGAGGGGGGGGGCTTGGGGTACATACGCAACGAAAGACATAATTGTACAACTTTGAACAAATTGTTAAGCACAGGCCAGTGAATGATCGCTAAACCCCAGCTTCATAAGGGATTTAGCTACCAGCTACAGTATCAAACTCATTCCGGATTTTTCATAAATTCTATACTTTTAAATGTTCATATCAAAAGGAAAATCAAAACAAGGACAAAACACAAAGTATATCTAACACAGGAGTATAATACATGTTTTATTTTGTTTTTCAATATTTGCTTACTGAAGTCGTTTAGTTTAAACATTCAGTCTTTTGCATCAAATCTAAAACATTTCAAAATGTAAAAAATATAATGCCCAGTTCAGGAGGTATGTTTTGTAAATTTGAACTTCTGCACCAATATATAATGTAGATGTACATCGGCACAAAAAAAATGCATAGCTATCTATTCTCTTTCTTCAAAAACCAAACTTCATTTAACCGATTGAACAGTTTGAAAGGACTGTCATACCCTGCCGCGAAATAGACATTCTGGTCAATTCCCTTGTCCTTTATTTTTTCACCCAACTCTTGGGCTTTCTCTACAAACTGTGCCTCCTTGGCGAAACCCCCAAATCCCTGAGCGTATATAGTTTGTTCCGGCCACTGGTCTATGTACACTTCCGGGTTAGTGGGAGCATATGGCGCCTCCTGGTGTGAAGGCGGAATGTAGAAAGACACGGTGAAGTGATTCTCACAGTTGGGTCCCTCTCCGGGTACGATCCTTGTAGCAACAGGGGCAGTCATAGCAACCTTTGTACCTTAAAAAATAATGAACTGTATCTATTTTTTGACATCTACAAGTTAGTGGAAGAAATCGAACGCTCATTTTAAGGTTCTTATCCCGATTTTAAATTGTTTGACACATTTTAAAACATGTTACCTTGAAAGGGAACGTTTTCAATAATCCTTGAAAACTAAACAGAAATTATCATTATCAGCGTCTATCTATATATCACCACCATTATCATCACCGCCGTCGTCGTCATCACTATTAAACCATCATAAGAATAAAGATCTACGATGTGCAACATTTTGCTTGAAATGCCATAAACATGTTTGTTTTGTTTTTTTTATTACATCGCACCGACACAGTTATGGACATATTGGCGACGTCCAGCTAAATTACTGGTAGAAGAAGACCTCAGATTTACGTCTGGGTAGAACCACCGGTGCACAGCTGGTTAGCTGAAAATCCTCCCCACATGAAAGGTCTCTCTCCGACCGGGACTTGAACCCATGCGGTGAGCCGCTGAGGAGTTTCAAGTCAGCGACTCTAACCGCTCGCCGCGAACAGGATTCATGTGATGATTATGATACTGATAATGCGATAATGATTTTTATTATGATGCTGATAATGATGCGTTTCATGAGAACTGCATTGTCTTACATTTTTAAAAGACAGCAGAGAAAAGCAACTATTGTCCAGGGATAGATAGGAAAGCGGGGGAGGAGGGGGGGGGGGGGGGGGGTAAAAGAGTAGAGTTGTGAAACACATACATACTTTTTTTTATCCAATCAACTTTATCGCAGTAAAAAGCAGATATATATATATATATATATATATATATATATATATATATATATATATATATATATATATATATATATATATATATATATATATATATTACTGCAATAAAGTGAATTGGATCTTGATTCATATCCACCACCAAAATTTTCTGGATCCGCCCCTGCTATTGTCTATTGTCATCCATTAATCGGCAACAATAGCTACTTCTATTGTCCTATATAAAATGCAGTAAGAAAATTATACTACTATCATTGTAACTGTCGATAAATGCATTAGAGTTTTTCTTTTACCACGTAAACGGTGTTAGGGTAACATGTTCTGCGTACCTTTTTCGTTTTCTCCATCGATGTATTTGAATAGTCTCCAGAAGCCAGTGGTTCTAGCAGCGTCCAACTCTATGCCAGACACCTTGGTGCTGACCCACTTGGCTGCTGCGTACCGTCTCTCTTCGTAACCCTGTGAGAAACGGTGAACAAACCAGAAAACTAGAGAGGGACTTTGTTGAGTGTTTCAATTCCGTACAATAAAAGTAGTACTACATATTAACATGTTTACAACAACAAAAATATATATTTATAATTTCATAATCTTTACATACAAATTGTTTCAGATTCGAGGCCGTCGCAGTATTGTCGTTATACTTTGTAGGATTATGAGAAAAACTGCCGACAATAGTACATTTAGAAAACACCTGTTCCAAGGTGTTCAAAAGTCAAGTCAAAGAGAGTGTATGCAGACATTTCCCCAAAAGAACAGGTGGGGTTTTGTTAATTATATTTGATATGGGAATATTGTTGGATACCATCTTTAAAAGACATTCCTTTCGCATAATTAACTTTAGAAAAATAACAAAAAGCCCCTCTACGACAAAATCCTAGATCCGCCCCAGAAGACGATGTGGTTTTATATAATGTTAAAGATCGGATTCAAAAGTTTAAAAAAAATCGAGTGTCGATTTTATTAATGAATGTTCAACAATTGATGCAGGTTTCTTACATCTTCCTTTTTCACCACGGTGTAGGCTGGCTTATCCAGACCCGTCCCCAACACGCTCTGTCCAACTGCTTTGATAACATTCATCCTGGGAAGACTTAGGACACTATAACATACAATGTTAACCTTAAAGGTGGTATCCCACACTTAACATATCTCACACGCACGTAACACGGTTTCTGAGAATTTGGGCATAAATCCAAACTATAGTTCTAAGAAAAAAGATTTTGAACCCTACCTATGTCATAAGAAGTACAAAGTGCGAAAAGATCACTCCAAATGTCCATTGTTTCCAAATCTATGAACAAGCACGTTAATGTTTCTCTGCTAAAAATAGATACCAACGCCAAAGCGGACTACCCGGATGAACTCGAATTCAAAAATAAGTTGTCACGTGGAGATACCAGTTTGCAATGACGAGAGGGGATTTCTGCTTCTCTGTTCACACGGATCTAGGGCATCGATGAGCAATATTTTGCAGGACCGGTTCATGTAACAATGACTAATTTGGTAATTTGAGAAAAAATATTCGATCCGAACTGTTGGATAGCACCTTTAAATAAGGTAGGCAGCACGCCCCTTTCTAAACATGCTAATGTAGGCTATTCTCAACACATGCCCAAGGCAATTGTACATGTAAGTAAAGCAAGCATAATAAATGTGTTGAAGTGATTTTAAGAAACGTGTGATCGTTTTATACTGACTCTATCCTTCTCATACTATGCTTGAAGATTAGTTACACCATAAACATTTGTGGATAAACGAACCTTCGTACGGGTAAAGTTCGAGACAGAATCTTTACATATCAACATTTAGAATAATAATTAGAACATGTTCTCAATTGCATTGTTAAATTCAATGCAGTGCATACAGATTCATAGTAGCAAATTGAGGCGCTTGTTTTTCTCATTCTTCTCTTCAAATTAACATAATTATACGGTAGTCTAGAAGGCAATAACTGATATAGTACTTATTAGAGCTATATACATGTAGCCTACGTCAATTATCGTGTCGAATATATATACGCATTGTCAGCAAAATATACTGACATTAAATTTAAATATCCACCTTCCAGAGATCAAATAACAAACAAATCACGAAAACATAATCTCGTTGGAACCAGAAATTGTATAAAACTGTTAGGTCGGTCGCTTCATATGTAAAGCATTTAAACACGACCTGAGGCAGGCAGTGAATACACATAATTATGACACCAACGCATAGATATGATTAAGTGCTGGCAAATCGGATAAAGCAATAAAATGATAAATTGAAGTAAACCTGTATATATGTGTAGTTCAATAAAAACACACACACATTTGTTGTTGTTGATTTTCGGAAGTAACATTTCAATAAGTGAATAACAACTCTCCAAACAGAATTTTAAACTAAATACTCTAATTACATATAAATGTAAAACAATTTGTGGTGCAAAAAAAATGTTTTCTTAATTTCCATGAATAGTATACATGATTTTAAACGTACCTTGAAATGCGAACTGTCAACGTACTCGTCATGCACGCGCGTCTCCAGTTATGCAAGGGACGATGCTGTCAGTGAGATACTAGTATACATGTATGTACTAGTACAGGTAATAAACTATCGATTATTTATCCACTAGACTGACAGTTATATTAAATTCAATTTCCTTATGACGAACTCAAGTGAGTCAACGAGGGCTTGTAGAAGTTACTTATACAACGCTACCAGCCTCTGTCATGTATTATGACCTTTGTACATGAAGAGTATGTAAACAAACTAAATAAACTCGCCCTCTAGGAGGGGTGTGAAGCATACTATACTACGGCATAGATATTCAGGCTTAAATTCAACGAATTGCAAATTTTTAAAACGTCACTAAAGATATGTTATGTGTTTGATAAAGAAATGCGTATTATTGACTGAATCCAATGCGAAGGAATACCAGGTAAATCTGATGATATTAATAGAATCCCTTTTTTCACAAATATAGACTCGCCCACAGCAAAATCACGTGTCGCACACCGTGAACCTTACATAAGCCGTAAAATTTGACCGAGCGACAGCGAAATTGCAAATATTTGATCGAGGAACACTAAAGACCAAGGTAAACTTTTCTCTATTAAATATTCGCTTAATTATTGAAAACGCTTTAACTACCCATTAGCTTGCACTAAGCATTGCGTTTAACGTTTCGGACAAGTGAAAATCGGACCGACACTCAAGTAAGTGTACTGGCGCTATATAGATAAAAACAACAAAAGCAAAACGTTGTCGTTTGACTTTTTAACGATTAACTTTATACTGACTTTTTCTTGGAATTAATTGACATTCTTTTGTGACTTATGCAACTGCATTTTTTATCAACCATATCAAGTTAATGTTAAAGTTGTTAAACATTTGAAAACAAATCAATACACATTTTATAAGAAGTGAAGAATGTTTATAAAATATTGTACAAAAATTATTTTAAACCTTACTCTAACCGTTGTTTTTTTATAGCAGCATTTTGCCATTTATCTTATTGATATAACTATGGCATAAATATGTCTGTTTTTTGGGGGGCGGGGCAGGGTTTGCAAGCTGACTTTTATCATTCTAGAAACATAAGGCAGCAATTGTAAGTAGAAATAATGACTATTAATGTCCATATTTTAGACTGTTTGCATTTGATATCAACACTTAAAGGCAATTTTTTATTGTGCATTTTTATACACAACAGTGAACTGCCCCAAAATGATCTTATCCAGTTTGCTTAGGGTTTTACCTAATTTTTTCAGCATCATGGACAAGGCAGTGCTGCTATCTATGTTCATTTCCTTTGCCACATCTAATGATTTACTGAAGTTTGACGCACACAGTCCAAACCTCAGTGTTCAACGTCAGCAGGATGTCAAGTCAGAGTGGCCACCAAAGTTCTGTAATGGCATTGATTGCCCTATGTACACTGTCTTGTCAAAGGGAAAGGTAGGCAAAGTTTACATCTACTATTTAATGCCTTAAGTTTTAACAAATCTTTGTAATGAGTTCGATTAAACACCCCCACGGGCCCCAGTCTATTGGTTAAAGCAGAGGGACCAGACCTGGTAGCGCAATCAGTAGAGCGTCAAAGTGGGAGATTTCCAGTTGCAAAGTGGAAGATTTATTATTCTCATATAAACAAAGAAGGAAGTTATGTGTTTCCAAGTAGGGAGATTTTTTTAAAATGTTTTAAACACCTCCCATTTTTAAATAAATTTGAACCTTAAAAGAGGGAGTCCCCCTCCAAAAAGCGAGAGAGTTCACATGTATTCATAACATAATTTAACAAGACATTTTGCTTAAAGGTGGTATCTGAGAGTTTGGACAAAAGAATTTTTTCTCAAGTAACCAAATAAGAAATTGTTACTTGAAAAGGTCCTGTAAAATGCTGTTCATTAATGCCCTAAGTGAAGCATAACTCCCCACTTATCATTATTGCAAACATGTATTTCCAGTCTGAGCCACATTGCAGAGATTGTAATTTTTAAATTAAGAAAACAAAGTGTCAACTTACTCTAGAGATCTTGTAATATCTTCATCCCAGTAGTCCGTGTTGTCGTCGGTAACTAATCTTATCCAAGACCACTATCAAGCTTATTTAAAGATTTAGAAAGAATGAACATTTAGAGTAATTTTGTTCCTCAATTTGTACTGTCTAGCAATATAGGTAGAGTTCAAAATCATCTAAAGTATGAGTTTATGCAGAAATTATGCTTTAATTCCCTACAACATTGGAAAAATATTGTTTCCTGCATTTTAATAAGGCAAACTGTTGGATTTCCGCTTTAAGATCGAACAGCTCCTAGCTGTATCTGGATGGTCTTTGTCTACACTAATTGTTGAAGTGTTATATATCCATGCCAAGCAGACTAAGACTTAACCATGCATTAATTACTTTTTGTTCCCAGGGCTATGAGGAGAGGCTCTATAATGCTTCGATGTGGGTCTCCACCAGGTTGAAGGGCGTAGACTTTGAGGCAGCCAGCAGACCTATGTTCATGAAACTCTTCAAATACATCAGTGGCAACAATGAAAAAAGTAAGCTTATGGTTAATTAGTCTTCAAGCAGTGTTGTATTGAAATTAAATTTGTACATCAGACCTGGTTGGGCATATAGATGGATCCAGGTTCGATCGCAGGCTGCGTTATACCAAAGTCATTGAAATGGTACTTGCAATTCTTCCTTCGTAACATTGAGGCAGAAATAACGATAGTTTCTGAAATGTTTGGCCAGGTGTCAGGATTATGTGACCAGGTGTGGTATCATGTAATTTTTTTTCTCGAACAAGCAAGCTACCTGTAATGTTTCCTGAAAGGTCCTTTGAAATTCTGTTCATTGATGCCAAGTTATGTGGGTAGAATGTACCATACCATTCCAAATATAAGTACTGTTCCATAAAAAAAGAATTCCTATCTCTGTCTTTTCTGCCTAATTAGCAATTTTTTAAACCAAAGGTGCTTTACTAACCCATGTGGAGCATCGGCACCCAAGCAGCAACAAACCAGTCTTTGAAAATGGTAGGGATATAGCTTCCTTGCTAACACTCAAGCAAATATGAGGGTAGTTCCACTGGTTTGCCCGCTGTCAGGATAATATGACTGTGTGGTATCATGCCAGGTGTTCATGGCATGCTATATACAGTGAAAGCAGCACTTTATCTGCTTCAAGTGGACACCGTCTCCAGATAACTGAAATACTGTTGGTGGGACGATAAACCCAATAAACATAAACTGACCTATGAGACCACATACTTTTGAGATCACTAGACGACCCAGTGTCGATTATCTGTACCATTTGCCATTGCAGTTGTGACAGGTAAACTGTAAACAGTGTCTGTTTCATTTTTGCTTTTATGCCCCCGGCATCTAGTAATTAAACTGTCCGTTTGTCCTGTCCTTCCGTCCGGTACACCTTTTTTGGCAAGTTGGATTTTCTCAGTTTCTCCAAAGAGCAGTGGCATGAAAGTTTGCACACTTACTAAACAGTGCACAGGTCAGGACCCTGACAAGTTACGTAACTCTGGCGACCCTTATTTCTTGGTTTATCATAACAAACTAAGCTACCGGGGGCATACATGTTTTCTGAACACAGTATCTTGTTTCAAGATGAGAATAGTTCTGAAAGGGGCTGAAGAGCTCCAATGTCGATACTTTTTTTAGTAGAACACACCAATGATAATAAAACTGTTAAACTTTCAATGGGGGAGGAGTGTGCTGCACTTTTGGAGCACGGGACCAAGTAATAAGAAGAAAATATTAAACTAAAGGGAAGGAATAATACATTTTTTGAGTACTTGACTAAGTTTTAAATAGTGTATTTAATGAATAGAAAATGTACAACTATCTGTATGGGAGGAATGATATTGTTTGTGAGTACTTGAATAGGTAATAAATAGATAACATAAAAATATTTATTGGTAAGGAATCATGTTGTTTGTGAGTACTTAATAGATAGACAATTTAAAATTATTTTCATGGGAAGAATGATAGTGTTTGTGAGAACTTGACCATATAATAATAGAAAATGTGAAAAATAAGGGAGGAGTTACAAACAGATAATTTGAATGTCCATATACAAAAGACTAATTAGAGCCCATTTGACTATTTTGCAGTTCTATATGCAATTAATACTTTCATGCATTTTTCAGAGCAGAAGATTGCCATGACGGCCCCCGTGAAGACCCGTATCATCCCTGGTCAGGGCCCCGCCTGTGAGTCTGACTTTATCATGTCATTCTTTGTGTCACCCAGTGTAGGACAGCCACCAGCACCTGCTGATGCTTCAGTCACCCTGGACCATGTGAAGCCAACAACAATCTATGTCAGGTAGGCAACAGAATAGTCAAATCTTGATTGTAAGAACACCTGATTGGTAGAATTACTCGATCATTCAAACAGAACAGTCGGTCCCTGAATTGAGCCTTCTGTGTTCTATATAAATTACCATTATTATATACTCCCCTGACTGCTTAGCCCCTCCACGCGTGGGTTCGAGTCCCGTTTTGGGGTGAAGGACTTAATGTGAGAAGGTCTTCCAGCTGACTTGCGGTGCGCCAGTGGTTCTACCCAGACATGTGTCGGGGGGTCTTCCTCCACCAAAAAGCTGGACCTTGCTATCATGATCACAGATGGTCGCTGCAGTGTATTTCAAAAACAAAACACAACATAAAAAATTAAGATTTTGAATTTATTGCTGTCTTCAGCATATTTCTATGATTTGATGTGAACTGTGAGTGAGTTTCAGAATTAAATTCTTGTAGTAGAATGTCTTCCAATATTAAAATAAATATGTTCTGTCTGTCTAAACTGGGTGTAAATGTGCATGCAAAATGCAGAACTAAATGAAATAGGATGATAAAACAAATGTACTCTTGAGCACACAAGAAGACATACTTTCCAAGTAAAATGTATACATGTCTTTCCCGCAGCATAAAGCGCTAGTGACCTACACTACCATGGTAAAATGGGTCAATCTGTCTTGGTCTCTACCACTTAGCATCTGCTAATATATCACTTTCATTGAAGTCAAAATTATTAAATTTACAAACAGTCCTTTCATCTGATATTAACAGAAAGTGACTGTCCGCAATATCTCAAGTGGTAGAGCGTCAGCTTGCAGATCTGGAAGTCACGGGTTCAAACCCCGGCCGGGTCAAACCAAAGACTTTAAAGTTGATGGTAGCGGCTTTCCTCCTAGCGCTCGAGGCTAAGGGAACAGCAGTACACCTGACTCGTCGGTGTCAATATGAAGATGGCTATAATGATACAAATGTTGCTGCACCGTATTGGCAAAAATGCCGGCAAATTCCATCCCATTCCTAAACAGAAAGTACAACAATTACTACTATAGTTCTTGCAGTGGTTTCATTTCTGTTTGCAGTCAGTTTGGTGGCTACTTGACCAAGTTTGACCAATGGCGCGAGGAGGCTGTGAAGCTTGGGGCTGCCTTGGACAAGAACGGACTCAAATACAGCCAGGACCACTTCTTCCTAGCCGGATATGATGCTCCATTTAGACTCTTTAACAGGCACAATGAAGTCTGGTTCCTGAAGGCTTGAGTCCAGAGGTCAAATGTCAGGCCAATGGTTATACTGGAGAAACTAAAGGCATAAAGCCTTAAAACAAACACTTTATAGCATAAGTTAAAGCTGAATACAGTTTATGATTCTCTAGTGTCAAATTACTTCATTTTGAAAGCAATTAACATATATCAAGCATATCACATGTTCATATAAGCAGGATTTACTAAAGGCCATTGCCAACCATCAGACTGGTTTTATGCTTATAGTTGTAGAATCTGAGATCAAAATTTTAAAAATTTCCATAACCAGTCAGAACAGAATTGTTTAAGAGATTGTTTGTTTTCCTGCCTTGTCAGTATTTTGGTGCTTACTGTTGTTGCTTCATATACGTAAGCTTGTTTCGACATCTTTCTTCTCTATTTTCTTTTAATTTATGGATGGATATAAAATATGTTTGTTTAAAAATTCATTACATTCTACTTGCTTTGCTGTATAAAATTATTGACAAAATATAATAGCAAGTTGTTTCTTCTCAGCTAGATCGGTGTTGATATAAAGGAAATATTAAATTTTCACTTATAAACAGAACTTACAGTTTATGAGTTGCATCAATCGGCTTTTCATTAGAGGACCAGCAGGTTTCATTCTATAACAAAGGTTTGTTCTTTTTTCAAATGTTTAAATACTGGTCAAACAATGTTGATGTGTGAAACTGTTTTCCTACCTATTGATATTATTCTGTGAGATACTCTTTGAAAGTCATTTTTTGTCTTAATGTATTTCTCCTGTTGGACAATCTGTGATCACAAATGAAATACTCATTACTTGTTTAATGTAATTTAAGAATCTTAGATCTGCACCATTTTCTCTTCAGTTTTCCTCGCATTTTTACATGTATTAATAAAGAGTTAATCAGTAGTCATCATTCATATGGATTTAAAATGCAGACTTTATGGGTGGTATCCTACGTTTGGATCAAACCTAATAAGTCATTGTTCTCAGAATAAGTCCTACAAAATCCTGTTCATTGATGTCCAAGATCTGTGTGAAGAGCGAAACATAAATTACCAGTTGTCACGTCAAAGAGGCGTTTCCTGTCGGTTCCACGCTCCTAAGATAGCAATTTTTAAACTTAGAAAACCATGTGACTACTTACTTTTGAGATCATGTTACATAGTCATCCGAGTAATCGTCCCTGACATTGATATTTGTTTTTAGCAGAGACCGCTAATGGGCTTTTTATAGAGTTTGAAAGAATGAACATTAAAAAATGATTTTATTTTTTGCAATTAGTACTAACATGAAAGTAGTGTTCAAAATCATCTTTATAAAGACTAAAGTACGGGTTTATACAAAAACTATGCCCAGATTCCCCAAAACAGTAGTTCAATATTGTTACATGTATTTGATATAGACAGTCTGTTGGATACCACCTTGAATAAAGTTGAATGATGCACATTGCTGTCAAAATTTAAGCAGACTAAAAGTATTTACAGTAGATTAAATACATCAGTATTTATCGGTATTTTTGCACGCTTGAATCTCAGTGGTAAAACTTATAGATCTAGATCAAAGGATTTCATTGAATTAAGATTATCATAACTTGCTTGTTACTTCTTGGTATACACATTTTTTTTTTCATTTTTCTCCCCATAGTTGACCTAGTCTCACTTTTCTCCATTTCTTAGAATTAAAATTTTATATTTTTGTATGAAAAGCAGTATGGAAAACATCAAATGTTGTTTTTTGTTGTCATTTGAAATAAATATTCTTTAAATATGTCTTGACTTTATGTTTTATGTGTCCAGTTGGATCATGTCCAATATTTATAAACTATTATTTCAAACTAAAAATATGCATCATAAAAACTTAGGCTAAATGATACAATAAATTAGGAATGGCAACAGTAAACTTCTTTCCATGTAAGTTAACTGGTAACATTCTGTTAAGTGGTAATGTCATTTTTCACTCAATATATATTGAATAATTTTATTTATTATTAACAATATGCTTATCTTTTTCCTGAGATCACTAGTGTAAGTGATGCCCCATTTCCCGAGATCACTAGTTGAAGTGATGCCCATTTCCTGAGATCACTGGTTAAAGTGATGCCCCATTTCCCGAGATCACTAGTTGAAGTGATGCCCATTTCCTGAGATCACTAGTTAAAGTGATGCCCATTTCCTGAGATCACTAGTTAAAGTGATGCCCATTTCCTGAGATCACTAGTTAAAGTGATGCCCATTTCCTGAGATCACTAGTTACAGTGATGCCCATTTCCTGAGATCACTAGTTGAAGTGATGCCCATTTCCTAGATCACTAGTTAAAGTGATGCCCCTGTCTTGAGATCACTAGTTACAGTAATGCCCATTTCCTGAGATCACTAGTTAAAGTGATGCCCATTTCCTGAGATCACTAGTTAAAGTGATGCCCATTTCCTGAGATCACTAGTTAAAGTGATGCCCATTTTGTGAGATCACTAGTTAAAGTGATGCCCATTTCCTGAGATCACTAGTTAAAGTGATGCCCCTGTCCAGAGATCACTAGTTAAAGTGATGCCCATTTCCTTAGATCACTAGTTAATGTGATGCCCATTTTCTGAGATCACTAGTTAAAGTGATGCCCCTGTCCTTAGATCACTAGTTGAAGTGATGCCCCAGTCCTGAGATCATTAGTTAAAGTGATGCCCCTGTCCTGAGACCATTAGTTAAAGTGATGCCCCATTTCCTGAGATCACTAGTTAAAGTGATGCCCATTTCCTGATTTCACTAGAACTGAGAAACTGCAAGAGCTATAGCTTTGATATTTGGTTCATATATTCCTGTACTGACATGGTATCATGATTGTTCAAAGAATTTTTTTCCGTCAAAAAGCATAGCCACATGGGCTAAATGTCTATGGAACTCTGGTGAGGGATAGAGGGCCATCATGGCCCTCTTGTTTGAGAGCTGTTTCTTATTGTCAAATAAATACAATCAATATTGACTACATTGTACAATCATTTTACTTCAAAACTACACAAGTCACTAAATCAGTAACTTCTGAGGAACAGTAAAGAGGTTCTAATACTTGCATAGTTAATATCTTATTTTTAGTACAGAAATACTGTGGTAATATTCTTGCTGGTGAAACATTTTTAACGTTTACTGTTTAATGATTTCATTGCTGTTACCATCCCTACAATAAACAAAGGACAATGTGAGCTTCATACATGTTACATTTGTTGTTGTTGAAGGAATATTTACAGTCAAAAGAAGACAACACATGTGTAGTTGTACTAATTTATTTGTGAATGAACTTTAGGTTAAATAAAGTCCTTCTCATTACAAATTGATTTAAAAGAAAACGGCACAGTTTATTTACAAAAAAAGATTATTGTAATAATCAGAAAATGCTTATAAATTGTACAAACAACACAATTTGTTTTTTCTGATACAATTTAATAACTGTTACAATTTGATAAAGAAAAGAATTACAAAGGATTAAACATTTGCCACAGAAATTCTTGATATACCATGCAAACATGATGCCCCCTCCAACATGCACTCTGTAGTCCCTATATGTACACATATACTCTATAATATTAAAGAAATGTGTTGTTTTTTGTTTGTTTTTGTATGTTTTTTGTTACATCACACCAACACAATTTTGGTGACTACCAGCTAATAGTTGGTGGAGGAAGATCCTAGACTTATGACTGGGTAGAACCACTAGTGCACCACAGGTTTGCTGAAAAACCTCCCCACGTGAAAGTACTCGAACCCTCACAGTGAGGGGCTGAGAAGTTTCAAGTCAGTGACTCTAACAGCTTGGCCACAGGCGTCACCTGTTGTGTTTTATACAACACACTAACATAATTATGGTCATAATGGTGACATACAGCCGTTATTGGTGTAGAAAGACCTCCGACAAGAGCCAGTCACTTTCACACATGGAAATCTTGCTATTTACTTGAGTAAAAAATAAAAAAATAATAATTTGGAAATTGTATGCTGTTTTCATCTTCTAAATGGTTGAGGATTTATGGGTGCAGCAAAAAAAAGTATCTTGTACATTGTGGAGAATATATCAACATCAATAGTGCAATTATCAATCTATTCCCCTACATGTCACAGGGGAATATTTTCACTAAAGTTTACACATAAATAAAATCAACAGCCTTAAGGCATGGGGGGCCAGAAATACATCAGCCTTAGCTACATGTGATCACAAGTACATATCATACCTATTTCAAACTTCTTCCAATATGTATATGGACACATCTAATAAAGTATTTGTGATTCTTGTCATTCATTTTAGTTTAAACTGTTATACTCTGCAAGTCCTTGGTTAATTTGCAGGACTTAAAAAGTTCAACTTACAAGGCTACATTCATTTTCAGAACTTGTTCATTCACTCTACATCTCTTTCAAAGCCACAAAATTAAGCACATTGTGCAGAAATTTGGTACAAAGAAAAGATCACAGCTAGTATAGGAAAAAACAGAACAAAAAACGAAAATACTGCACTTATATAAAATACTTTAAACAACCAAATATTTTTATGGTATCGTACAATTTTCTGGATATTGATTACACTCAATGCAGAACATTTACATACAACTTACACAATTTTATTCTACTGTCATGTTGATTATTACAACAAAAAATACCTAAAATTTAAATAAGTTTACATAACATTTTACATATTTATTCACAAAAAACAGAATTATTACTGCTGTACAGCACAAATGACCACAACGCACATATGCATATGAATATTATGAAAAACTTGACAAGTTTTAAACACTCAAGAATGATGAAAAACTTGACAAGTTTTAAACACTCAAGAATGACAAAAAACTTGACAAGCTTTAAACACTCAAGAATGATGGAAAACTTGACAAGCTTTAAACACTCAAGAATGATGAAAAACTTGACAAGTTTTAAACACTCAAGAATGATGAAAAACTTGACAAGTTTTAAACACTCAAGAATGATGGAAAACTTGACAAGCTTTAAACACTCAAGAATGATGAAAAACTTGTCAAGCTTTAAACACTCAAGAATGATGAAAAACTTGACAAGTTTTAAACACTCAAGAATGATGGAAAACTTGACAAGCTTTAAACACTCAAGAATGATGAAAAACTTGACAAGCTTTAAACACTCAAGAATGATGAAAAACTTGACAAGTTTTAAACACTCAAGAATGATGGAAAACTTGACAAGCTTTAAACACTCAAGAATGATGAAAAACTTGACAAGCTTTAAACACTCAAGAATGATGAAAAACTTGACAAGTTTTAAACACTCAAGAATGATGGAAAACTTGACAAGCTTTAAACACTCAAGAATGATGAAAAACTTGACAAGCTTTAAACACTCAAGAATGATGAAAAACTTGACAAGTTTTAAACACTCAAGAATGATGGAAAACTTTACAAGCTTTAAACACTCAAGAATGATGAAAAACTTGACAAGCTTTAAACACTCAAGAATGATGAAAAACTTGACAAGTTTTAAACACTCAAGAATGACAAAAAATTTGACAAGTTTTAAACACTCAAGAATGAGGAAAAAAACTTGACAAGCTGTAAACACTCAAGAATGATGAAAAACTTGACAAGTTTTAAACACTCAAGAATGAGAAAAAAAACTTTACAAGTTTTCAACACTCAAGAATGATGAAAAACTTGACAAGTTTTAAACACTCAAGAATAAGAAAAAAACTTGACAAGCTTTAAACACTCAAGAATGATGAAAAACTTGACAAGTTTTAAACACTCAAGAATGAGAAAAAAATTTGACAAGCTTTAAACACTCAAGAATGATGAAAAACTGGACAAGTTTTAAACATTCAAGAATGGTGAAAAAATTGACAAGTTTTAAACACTCAAGAATGATGACAAACTTGACAAGCTTTAAACACTCAAGAATGAGAAAAAAAACTTGACAAGTTTTAAACACTCAAGAATGATGAAAAACTTGACAAGTTTTAAACATTCAAGAATGGTGAAAAAATTGACAAGTTTTAAACACTCAAGAATGAGAAAAAAACTTAACAAGCATTAAACACTCAAGAATGACGAAAAACCTGACAAGCTTTAAACACTCATAAATGGACAGTATGTGAGCTACTTGAATGTTTGAAATTTACAGTGGAAGCATAATTTTTACAGCCAGTTTATTTTACTGGATTAAGCTTTTAATCAGCTACATCACACAATTATAGTCATGTGAGCATCATCCAGTTAGTTTTGTTGAATTGCAGCGACTATTTATGATTATTTTACCATCGTCCAGCTATTGGTGGCGGAAGACCCCAGACAATCTCAGTATTGGTAGACCCTCAGCCCCACCCCTGCACATTGCAGGTCAGTTGGAAGACCTTCCAACATAAAGTCCTTCACTAAAACAAGACTCATACCCATGTGGTAAGAAGCCTAGCAGTTGGTGAAGGTAAAAAACGGATACTAGCACTACATAACAACACCCTGTTATCTCTTACGAAGACCCCAAACCAAAAGCTTGGTAGAACAACAGGTGCAATGCATGTCAGCTTGAACCCTTACTAAGTCTGAGCTTGACTAGAAATTGTTTTCTCATCGTAAGAGGCTAACAAGTAAGCAAATCTAAACCAAGGGCACACCCCCTCCCCCAACCCCCCAAGGGTGTTTATTTAGTTATGGGGTGCAGACAGTACAAATCCGTCCTTTCTTACTTTCCTTAAAGGCCATATTTATCACTAATTGCAGTTTTCTCATTTATCATTCCCTTTTTTACTTTTCTGTACCTGCTTGTGTATTTCAAGCAGAAGAGAAGCAGATTAATTTATATTTGTCAAAAAAACTTTCAAGATGCTACCTCAAGAAAATAATTGTACACCATAAACATGCCTTTAGAATTCACAATAACGTTCTGCTTCAAATGATATGGAATAGCATACAGGAGTATTTTCTTGAATTTTAATAGTGAAATATTGTTACATGGTTAATAAAAAATATAAAAATCAGCCATTAATTCATTATGCCTTTCTATATCTAACTGTGTTAAGTGATACTCCTAATCTAATGTACATACCTATTTGTATATTTTTATTTCTATATACAACAGAAGATTAAACACACATTTTGATTAAAACAATTCCAATGAAATGTTAATGACATATTCACTATCAACATTTCATACCAATACATTCATATTAATATTGATTCCAAGTGCACTTTTCTCAATCTGGCCAATAGACACATCATGATGCTGTTTTAATAAAAAAAATCTTTACATAACACCAAAAAGTAAAGAAAACATTAACTAGCATTATGTGGAAGCCATACTGACTGAACATGTTTCACATGTGAATTTAATTTAACAGGTTAGACTTGGCATAGAAAGATGCAAAGCTACTACCGGTACTATAAATATCTGCATAGGGCACTTACTACCCTGCATTCTATGACCTATAAACTTGTCCTTGCATCTTATGAACTACAAACTTGACCTTGCATCTTATGACCTACAAACTTGATGTTGCATCCCATGACCTACAAACTTGACCTTGCATTCTATGACCTACAAACTTGATGTTGCATCCCATGACCTACAAACCTGACCTTGCACTTTATGACCTACAAACATAACATAACATTCTAAGACCTACAAACCCGACTTTGCATCTTATGACCTACAAACTTGACCTTGTATCTTATGACCTACAAACTTGACCTTGCATATTATGACCTACAAACTTGACCTTGAATCCCATGACCTATAAACTTGACTTTGCATCTTATGACCTTAAAACTACAGAGAATGTGCAACACTCTACCAAGTCAAAGACTTAAATGTCACTAATGATGCTGAAATTCATCAAAGATCACTACAATAACAAACCAAGCATTATTGTGCTTATTTTCTCAACATGTGACATACCATCACATGTTGTCTTTCAAAATTGTATTCAAAATGATGTTATATAACTTGTATTTTAAATTCACATATTATATTTCTTTGGTATGATTGTCATAAACATTTGCATAATAATAAGTCTTGTGAAGGACACAAACTTAAAACAGGTTTTATTGTTGAAGAAACATGTTCTCAAGTGAAATATATCTTGTCATGTGTATAGTAAATAGAATTAGTAAATTGTTTATACTGAATATTGAATTTATTTGGATTATCCTATACAATAACCTTGACCATGAAAAGAAGAGAATAATAACTAAGTGTGGTAAATAACGCTTATTAAAGACATAAACAAAATTGAGCAGAGGTCAACAAAATTTAAATCTACAAGACAACATAAATTAAACTGTAGTAATTCAACACAACTTTAAAATGTCTGCATTTTGCGGAAATGTCTTCACGTTTTTAGTTCCTTAGAAACATTGAGTGGGGTATTTGTAGAACATTTTTAAAATTTGATTTAAAATATTTTCCTTAACACAGAACAAATCTGGAATGACTTTGTATTTCTATTAGCAAATAAAAAGTAGATATATAATTGGCTTGATAAAATGAGCTGTCTACTAGATTTTTTGCTTTAAAGTGATATGTTATACCTGTATTTGATAAAGAAATATTGTAACAGATTTGGACAAGGGTTCTTACAGATTTGGACTTTCTTCCCATTCTTAGTCGAAAGTTCATATATTCATATATTCATTCGATTTACCCATCAAATGCAGACTAACCTTCAAGAGATTATGGGTGCATTTCATCATAAATCTCAAGATCATAAATCTCAAGATCGTTTTTTTTTTTTCTCTTAAAAAGGGTTTTTCTTCTTAAAGAGTTTCATTAATATTTCAGAAAACACTCAGAGCAAAATCACTCTTAAATCTGCGCTGTTGATCGATTTGCTACCAATCACACTGATGACGGTGTGGTGAAATGCACTTAGGAGTGATCGTAACACCAACGTTTAAGAACGTTTTTCATTCGTTCTGAAGATTTATGATGAAACGCACCCTTATTGTTTAGTTTTCAGATAAGTATGCATCTTATATGAAAAAAAAAACTGCTAGGAGATTTCAATGTTCTTCTACACAATGTACAGGTATAACATGCAGGTATAACATGCAGGTATAACATGGATCCGGATAACATGTATAACAACACTGGTGTGGTGGAGCACTAACAGGTGCGTATGAGTTCTAATGAATGTGATGGTTTGCGGGTTGGTGATCCCCATTAATAGTTGTTCTGTGTCACAGCCAATGTGTGTTCACCATAAATGGGTCTCTCTAATCTCCCCTATCACATGGCTTCCCTTTTGAAGTGCCTGAAATATGAAAATAATATTTAGTACCTATTACTGACAACTTCCAAGTTAATTACTTAGACTTTAAAGTTTATATGCTATTGTTTAGTTTGTTTGTTTAGTGGGTTATTGGGTTTATCATTTCGCCAACAGTATTTCAGTTGGAGATGGTGTCCTTCACTGTGTATAGCATGCCATGAACACCAGGCATGAATCAACACCAAGTCACACCAACCTCACACCGAGCAAACCAATCGTGGAACTTCCCATATATCTGCTTGAGCAAGGGAGCTATACCATAGCCATTTTTTATGACTATGGTATATTGCGGCTCAGGATCGAACCCGGGGCCTCCTGTACCTGTAGCCAACGCTCTACTGTTTGAGCTACCAGGTATATTGGTTCAGACTTACGCAACAACCCACACCCAACACATTACTTTCTGTCCATCTTTTTACTAAACATTGATATTAAATGGTGTACAGTGTTCTGTGGCCCACTAGGCCCAACCGGTGACATTTATTTAACTGTTTAGTGCGTCAAACATCACATCATAAAGTGAAAATATGTGTAATACAGCAACATTTTTCTTGTGTTTTATTATTTACATTTAATCATTCTGCTGTTTATTTCATATTCAGTATATTATTTTTACATTTATTCAACTGAACATCCTCCACCTGTCTCCTATATCTACCTACTCTCTCCCTTAGTGATACATTGTATCGCGTGTATTAAGTAACCCGCTTGAGTCCCCAACCCCTGACCTACCTGCACCATCTCCTGTGCCTCCTTCCTGCGAGTGGCGATGTGTTCCGACTCCTCTAGCAGAGTGTCAATCTCCTCCTTCTTGTACAGTTGACTCACCAACTCACTCTGCAGATTGTCTTTCACATAGTTTACTAGGAAATGCATAATTGCCTTAGGAATGGTGTCCTGGATGTTTTTACGAACTATCATGAAGTACGACCTGATTAGCTTCTCTGAAACAAAATGAGACAAAAAGAAGTTTCAAATACTGTTATGTTTAATAAAGATATGTTTTGTTTAGAGTTATATTGCGCCGACACAATTATGGCCACATTGGTTGGCTGGAAAACCTCCCCACACTAGTTCTCGCCCAGACCAGGACTCGTACCTATGCAGGGATGGGATGGGATGGGATTAGCCGGCATTTTTGCCGATACTGTGCAGCGACACATTTTCTATCATTATAGCACAGGGGCACTTATGAAGTGCCCAGGGACTGAACCCGGCCGGTCCATTATACTGACATCGATGAGTCAGCCTTAATGCTGTCCCCTAAGCCCCCAGCGTTAGGAGGGAAGCCACTACTACCAACTTTAAAGTCTTTGGTTTGACCCGGCCGGGGTTTTAACCCACGACCTTCCGATCCGCAAGCCGATGTTCTACCACCTGAGCTATTGCAGATGGTGTACCCATGCGGTGACGGGTCGAGTAGTACAAAAATTGCATGTGTTGACCAAGTGTTTATCCTGACAGAATAAACACCAGTATAGAACAAAAAGGGTTACAAAGAGAAATTGGGCACTTTGAGCTGCAACATAAATGTCCAACTGATTTGAAAATATCAGGTTAGATTCATTCTGTAAATTAAATGGAAATTATCTTGTATAATAAAAAGTACGTAACTTTTAAGAAAACGTAACATTGGAATAAAAATATATGACTGTCACAGCAACAACATACTAAAGGTGACATTCAATGCATGGCACACACAAAATAAAATTAAACATTTGTTCATGACAATTTGATAATTAAAGAGTGTCTTTAAGAGTGTTAATCAAGCAAAAAGCAATGATCACACACAAAGAGGATCTGACACGAGTTGTCATGTAATACAAACATTTATTAAACGAGTTCAGGAAAAGTGATAGGAAGCAAGCCTATGGAGAGTGTATAACCATTTTTACTGGATGAGTTTTATAAATATTTGTAATAAATAATAAAGAGCATCAGATTCTTTTTTAACATAATTTTAATAGCCAACATACGATTTTACGAAATGATAACAACAATATTTGGAGAAATGGTGGTATGAGACGATCTGCATTAAAATGACGTATATGACGCCATCATTAGCGACGACGTCATCAATCAAAAATTTGTATTATACTTGTGTAATATATCAAAATATGTAATGGGTGTACTTAAAGGAAAACATAGGGAATCATGTGATATTGGTAAACATCTGAAAGAGGGTTAAATGATGTGTTGAAGATGCTTTTGATGAAAAGTTTGTTGAATTAAAAACATCATATATCAATGCTGAGCAAAGTATTTGCAGAATTTACTCAGAAGAACAGCTGTGTGTGGAAAGCCTGAAAATTGGTAAATTTAACATAAATGCAAAAACTAATGAAGTAATGGCTTTAGTATCAGCAAACAGAAAAATGTGCACTCTACAAGGCTTCGAGCAAAGGCATTAACTTTATAACGGAACATGATTATGTCATACAGTCAGGTTTCAAAAGATTACACACTTGTATTGTGGGAATGATGCTTTTGCACATGGTGAATGTGTAAGGCAATGAAACAGAACAGCCAAATCAGATGCATTTTTATTTGTATTAATAGAATAATTATTAGAAGATTGAGGGTTTTGTTAGTAAAGAATACCATGTGCCCAGCACATGAAAACTTGCTTGTTCATTATTATTATGAATTTGTTCATATACAACCTTTTAAGATGAAAAATGTCATATTATGCCTAGCATGACTATGCAATATATGCAAACTTTTTTTAAAGAAGATGAAAAAATGTGAGAATAATTCTGAAAACTTTTTTTGCTCAGCTCTCATATTGTTCCGCCACTCAAGACTTTTGTATAGCATTTTTGTTGCAAATACTTGTAAAACACCTTAATTTTTCATCCCTTGGCAACAAAAAGAAATGCACAAAATAATAAGCAATTTTCAAAATACATGTATTTCTTTTTCAAATAAAGCATGCACATTTATTTATAAAGACACTAACAAATCAAAACCAAAACCATAAGAATGCTTAAGCCTATGGCATGCCTTTCTAAGACTTAAAGGCGGCATCCGACAGTTTGCCTTTATCAAATTCATATTAAACAATACCGTACCACCGCATTGGGGAATTGGGGCATAACTTCTGCAACAATTCTTATTTTTGTGCAAGGAAAGACGGTTTTGAACACTTCCTCCATTGATTACCAGTACATATCGCAATAAAAACACTCTAAAAGTTCAGTCTTTGCCCAAAATAGATACCGACGTCAGAGCGCATTACCTGGATTACGATATAACATAATCTCAAAAGTGAGTTGTGACTTGGTATTCCTAGTCAAAAATAGCTATTTCTGCAGCATGGCTCAGATAGAAAATACCATCTTGCAATGAGGAATGAGGATTCAAATTTCGAGGTTCACACTGATAGAGGGCATCAATAAGCAGCATTTTGCAGGATCTCTTCAGGTAACAATGACTTTATTTGGTTACTTGAGAATTTTTTTATATTTTGGTCCAAACTCTCGGATACAACCTTTAAATCTTGCCTCCATTCAACTGCAGTAGCAAAGTTTACAATAATGGTTCTAGTAAAAAGCACCATACACAAATTCACTTATTAAAAGCCTGTATAACATACCAGAAAGATGTCTTTTGGTACACCAATAATGCATATTTCAAATTGTATACAATCTTACTAAATTTTCATTTTGATTATAAAAAAATAAATAAATACAGATACCATTAAACATTAATTTGTCATTTTTGAAGAAGAAAATAATTATGATATTTGTGTAATTTAAGAAATGTTGACATCGTTGACTTATGTTATGAATATAAATTAGTAAACTGAAATAGATGAAGAGAAACACCATTGCATAAACATGGAGTTTTAAGTAAGCCTTCTTTAAACTAACTTTTTTAAAGTTTGAAGCATATATTTTTAGGAAAGCCTTAAAATTAAGAGATTTTTCTAATGCGATATCCTAAGTCACTGAATGTGTAGTGTAACTTTTTTGGTTTGGTTTGGTTTTCAGAAAGATGTCATATTTTTATATATTATCATAATGTCTTAAATACATGTGTTTAGCAAAGTAAAATTTTCTTGTAGAAAATATATATATATGTTAGTATTGATAAAAAAATAAATGAGTGCAACAGCACAAACAATCTGTTCAAATGATTTGAATTCTTTGTGTTCACCATACAGAAGGCATCAAGCAGCGCCCATATTCCCTCATGGAGCTCCTCTTTACCACATACCTATTAATGTCACATCTCTTTGTTCACGAGGGGTTAATTTCCGGGTTGAAACAGTTTTCGGCTGGAACAAAGATATCAAACATGATCAAACAATGCCTACTTTTTCGTTCTACCACTCGCACTCCTTCAACTATTCCTCATTTGTCGTCTCTCTGGGGCTGTATCAGGCTGTAAAGGAAACCCATGCAATTAGCAACAAAGAGCTCTCACAGTTTATTTAACCCCTAGCACCATCAGCTAGCTATCAAGAAGTCTAGTAAAGTAATTAGATATTTCAAACATTTTTCAGTAATCTTTTATGATATTTCATTCATAAAAGGAAATATATAAATCTCTAATTTATATAATCCATTTTCATGCAAAATTTTAAAAATTCAAAACAATGGCTCTTTACTTAGCCAAATTAAAAATGATACAAATAAATTAAACTTGTCAAGACCGCCTTGAATTTTTTCATTGTATATTTAAAGAAAACAGAACAAAAATCAAAAATGTTTTTTTTACAAAAAGTGCCGATTTTAAAGGGTTTGTTCCATGAAACTTTAATTTTTTTAAAACACTTCACTGCGATCCAATTTTATGAAGCTGGCACATTGTTTGAATCGGACTATAAAGGACATATCTCATAACTGCTGTTGCTAGGTGTTAATTACTACTGTGAGAACTATGGTGTTGTGAGAAATACCACTTACTGATGAGTTCACATTCGGCTTGTTCCCTTGGGCTCAACTTTCTGGCTGGAGCAGATGTAGGCTGAAAGTGGCATAGCAAAGTTGATGTATTGACTAATAAATAGATAGACCCAGTATTTGACCAATAAATAGATACACCTGGTCTATCTCAGACATTGTTATTCAAAAGACTCCATGCCACTGCAGCAAGAGAAAAAGCAATATGTGTACAAGGTAGGTGAAATGCTTGTTTACAAGAAATACAATGACTGACTAAACATTGAAAACTTATTTATTTAAAAAAAAAAAAAAAAAATGAAAAATTATTCAGCAATTTAACTTAGCAAATATTTATATTATGTTTGCTATGAATAAAGACACATGTTGTAACCAGCCATTTTGACAGAAAGCAATAATTTTAAAATAAAAATTAGATAAATTGTATAAAGATATGACACCATAAATATACTAATCTGAAAACCACAGGTCGAGTTTAAGTCAACCCTTTTCTTTATGATTATTCCATTTTACACCTTTACAAACCAGTTTTAGTCAACCCTTTTCTGCATGATTATTCCATTTTACACATTTACAAACCACTCATAATCATTAGCAGAATCTGCAAAACTAAGAGTTTTATGTGTATACTGATTCGGCCTTAAGTCTCTTATTTCAAGTTGAACATATACTAATTAAAATCCTTTTATCTCTTTTAAAGAAAAACAACAAAGTCAAATGACTTTTCAAAATTATAGATGAACTATGAATGAAAGGGTTATAGCAACATGTAAAATGTGTGGTAACATGTAAAATGTGTGGCAACATGTAAAATTGTGTCCCTTTTTATTGTTTCTTTTGAAAGGACTGTTAATCCAATTTGATTGGGATGCTATGTTTCAAGTGTCTTTGTAATCAAAAAATGTTTTTTAACAAATTTATAACAGAGGGTTGGATGACACAAGCTTTAAGTGCGACGACAATAAATCAACCATCAAAAATATTTTTACATTGCAGTTTTGACTGTTGATTTCGTAATAAGCATTAAGAAACTTTTCATCTTGGTGAAAAGACGAAGTGGCATAAATTAGCCGCAAACAATGTCCTTTATGCACTTACTTATTTCAGCTTCAAATATAATGTTTAATGTATGCCTTAGGATGTATTTTTAAGACAAAAAGGATAAAAAAAGCTGACACATCTGACAGGTGTGATATTGCGTGCCAACTGAATATGGATTGCAATGCAATTCTCAGGATGAGAGCAGATATTAAACTAAAATTGCTGACTCCAAGAGATGAAAGATGGTAGGGCACAACCTAAAGTGCAAATAAAACTATACCTCATGCTTTTTCAATTATAGTACAGCAATGTTACATATTATTGTTCAAATTCATACTGTGATTTTGAAATGGGTAGTGAACCTTTTTGTCCGCTAAAATGACCAAGGTCTTGATTTACAGTATTTGATTTGCTGAATAAAAACGTGAGTTGTATTTATTTGTTTTATTACATCACACTGACACATTTCTGTGCCATATATGGAGACGTCCACCTTATTATTGATGGAGGAAGACCCCAGACTTATGTCTGGGGAGAATTACTGGCACACCAATGGTTAGCTGGAAAAACTCCTCACATAAAAGTTCTCCTACCAACCGGGACGCGAACCCATGGGTTGAGGAGTTACAAGTGAGCAAATTTACTGCTTGGCCAAGGGTGCCCCATTACAAATAAAAGTAACGCTCATCAACCTACCTAATACTGGACCAGTCTGGTTTCACTTTCTATTCCTTAAGTCCTTCTTACAAGCACATTTAGCAAATAAGTTCATGAAGATAAAATAAGTCAACTAAAGTATTGAACTGAGCGACTGAACCTGGTAGCGCAACAGACAGGGGTCTGGGTATAAGAGGTCCAGAGATGAATCCCAGGTTGCCATCTACCAGTTATAAAAAATAGTGGTGTAACTACCCTGATAACCTTCCAGGAAATATAAGGGAAGATCCATGACTGTTGTCAGGAAAATGTGACTGGGTGTGATATCATGCCAGGTGTTCACAGCATGCTCTACACAGTGAAGGCAGCACTATATTTGCTTCAAGTGAACACAGTCTCCATATAACTAAAATACTGTTGGTGGGATGATTAACCAAAATAAACAATTAGGAAAATGAGCAACATATAAAACACAATTAAGCCATACATACAACTTCAGGCAGAAGGTTGAGACCCTTCCTATTGTGTGCAGGGGATGCTACATTACTGCTGGGTGCACTGCTGGGCTGTGATTGGCTGCCATTCATCAGATGACCCTCCCCACCACCAACCTCTAACTTGGTGTTGCTAAGATATTTTGACAGTTTCCAGGTACCCCCAGAGTTGCTGATAGATGGTTCTTGGGCTGGTGATGGAGCCTAAATCAGAATAAGAAAGTGTAAGATAGAAAATGTAAATGAAGAAAGAAGATAACTTCAACAAATATGTAGGTGGTCATATATTTCAATGCTCAGGGCAATAAAACTCTGGGTGCAAAAATAACATGACATTTGCCCACCAGTGTGTTTTCTAATCAATCAACGTCCACTCTAATCACTTTTTGGCTTCAAACTTTGTATGCAGTTAGTGTTTATTGAAACCTTACAGTGACATGGAAAAATAACTTTCGAGTGTGGTTAGCAGATCTAATTCATATTTTACATAGCTAGATATATAATTGCTAATTATTTTTTTCCTCATGGACATATGTGAAAAATATGTTTATCACACTTTTTTTTATAGATTTCTTAACTAAGTTATACACAATTTTTAAAGTTTGTCACATCTTCTCATGCACAACAGCAAAATAATTTGGCAAACTACATCATTTATAAAAAAAAATTCA
The DNA here is from genome assembly GCA_007844125.1 of Sinonovacula constricta. Classification (NCBI taxonomy): domain Eukaryota; kingdom Metazoa; phylum Mollusca; class Bivalvia; order Cardiida; family Solecurtidae; genus Sinonovacula; species Sinonovacula constricta. The sequence continues at coordinate 29,878,496 of CM017561.1, read as the reverse complement.
TGACATTTATAAATCTTTTTTTTCTTGACATATTTAAGATGAGTTTTTTTTGTTCATTTTTAGCCCTTTATAATGCGATAAAATGATATTTCTGGGCTCTCTTACCCTTTCTCTGTCCTCCATAGCTTGCTTCTGCTGGAGCTCCTTCTGTAACTGTCTCAGACCATCCTGGTCATTAGTGACTGCCTTGTGGACAAACTGGGCCTCGTAAAAGTCTGGGTGCTTTGTGTTGATATACGCTAGCTCTATACCAACCAGGTTTTCTACCTATATTGTGAAAAGTAATCATACAGTACATGTGGAATACTCCAAGAAAGGTTTAAAAATCTTGGAAAATAACCACAGATCTGTTAATAATTTTCTGCCTGCAAACATTTATGAACAATTATGTTCAATTAGGTTCTCATTCAAAGCTTAATCTGGATCATTTTTAAATTAGTCTGACACACGTGAACTGAAAAGATCTTGTCTTTAAATTGTACTAACATCCTACAAGATATAGGTGGTATCTGACAGTCTGGACCACATTTTTCTCTCATCGATTTACCAAATAAGTGATTGTTACATGAAAAAAGGTAGTGTACAATGCTGTTCCTTGATGTTCTGGAACAGTCAAGCATAAATCCTCACCTGTCATTGCAAAAAGGTATTTCCTATCTGAACCATGCTGCAGATAGCAATTTTTAAAATAAGAAAACTATATGACAAAATACTTTTGAGATCACGTTATATCATAGTCTAGGAAGTCCACTCTGGCATCGATATCTTTTTTTTTTAGCAGAGATCACTATTCTCTTTATTTATAGATAAGCAATGAATGAACATTTAGATTGGTTGATTAAAGTATAGGTTAATGCAGAAATTCATAAATTCCCCAAAAACGTGGAAAAAAATTGTTACATGAAATTTTGTAGACCAACTGTTGGATATTACCTTTAACTTGTTATTTATCAATTGATTATTTTCTCTTAGCTTGCTTAGCATGGCTTTTTTAGACATTGGCCAATGATGAAGATCAACATTAGACAGGATCTGCGCTATTTGCTGCTAAGCATATGGCAATTTGTCAAGGCACATTTTATGTATATGAATTCAGTGATTTTTTCAACTTATCGCTATGGGTCCTGGGACTCACTGGACTAAAATCTATGAGTCCGAAAAATTTAACATGTGAGTCCCAAATGCAAGAAATAGGATTGATTTTATGACTAGAATTCGTGGATGAACTGGATTTTGTATTTTTTGACAAACCCCAAATGAGCCTGTTGTGCATCGTCAATGTTTTTATTTTTCTTCGGACCCATTTTGCAGACAATAAACGGCAGACCAGAAATGTAATAGTCGGGAATGACTTGCTTGTAAAAAAACAAACATACGTCCTGCAAACGCAGATAAATGGAGACTTTGCGTTCATTGCAATTTCAATTCTGGACGCAGGATGCAGAGGTAAAAAAATCACTGAGTATTATGAGTACAAAGTAAGTGTTGTTAATAAAATGTAGCAGGATTATAGTTCAATATTCCACCTTACTTACCATTGTGTTGGTTGGAGGCAAACGTTTGCGAAGTGACTGTGTGACTACATCTAATATCTTGTCATGTAACTTTGGGAATCTCAACATTTCAGACTGAAATGACAAAAATACAGAGTAAATATTTTTTCAAATGCAGTTTAATAATTTTTTTCCAAGCATCAAATATATCAAAACATTTTAAATGTATGTCTTGAATGTTTATTTTGGATGAAAGGATCCTTATATTTTCCAAAAGAAGGTTTCTGGCGAGTCAAGATTATTGTTCTTAATCAATTCTTGTGAAAGGAAAGATAGCGTACTTATTTTTAATTAGTCTTGATAATAAAAATTTGGATCTTATTTGTAGGGTGAATACTTTCAGTGTCTGAGAACGTTCACAAAAGGTAGACATACATTTGCTTTAAAATTGAAGCGCCTGATACAAGTCCAATATTACAATCTGGGGCCCATATGAATTAAAGCCAATCTTTGAACCTATTCTTTAAAAAAAAAAAGAATTTATATTTGCATGCATGAATATTTTGGTTACTTTCATTAAACAAAGTAAGAAATTTTTTCAAAACAGTATCTTGTTCTGAAAGCTTCGTGACCCTACACATGTTGACATATTCAGTAAATAATTCAAAAACTTGTTTTGATTAGATATAACCGTATTGCAGCAACAAAACTATAGTCATTTTATCAATGTTAAATTTAGGTTATGTACCAACACCCCCCACCCCAAAATGTCGGATAAATTTTGTGCTTTCGAGAACTGTGGTTAGACTTTGTTCTTCAGAACTTTATAAAAATATATAACAGGGAATGACCACAGATTTATGTCTAGGTAGAGCTATAGGCTCACTCAAGATCAGCAGGTGTAATGCTCCAACAAGCTCTTCCCATATTTGTCTCAAACCCTCGATTTAAAGGTCTCAGAGGTAACATTCAGAAACTTTTTCTCTTGTCCATGGACACCAACACTTGGACTTCCGGTAATATATTGACAAGTACCTGTGTACCACAGTGCTGGATAATGCGCTGCATCTCCTCGTGTACCAGCTCTACACATCGTAAGCTTGGCTCCTCGAGCCTCTTGATTTGACGCTTCACCAGCAGCTCAAACGAGATGTCAGGTACAAACAAGGCTGGACGTGGACCCTACAGGTGGTACAGACACATTTGTAATACAGAAACATACTCGATATAAGTCATATTTCATGTGTAACATGCAAAGTTAAATGAGTTTATTATTTGTTTAGTGGGCCTCACAAAATAAATTATTTAGTGCCCTCATTAGATCTTTTTTTTGTACCCTAGAATTGTTTTGTAAATGTCAGAGTTACAGTAAAATAGGGCAAATATTCAAGAATGGTGTTGCACATTATTGTATAAGCACTAGTTCAGCTTAATAACAAATATATTGTCACCTTAACAAAATTCAATGCTGTCCTTAATAATTCAGCAGTGATGTGTTTAATAAACTCTAATGTTATAAATTGCAAGTGTAAAGATGTCTCCTGTTTCTTTGTTTAAAGGCAAAGGTTGTTACTGAAATAGATTATGATGACAATTAATCTTTATTTGAAAGTAGGCAGATTGTCTTAAAACATTGAATTTATGTAATGCCAGAATAAATCAAAACAATACCAATGCTGGACATAACTGTTTATTAAATGAACCTCAAATGAGCATTTTGCCATAGAAAAGAAGTTTGTATTTTTAATTTTATGAAAATGACTTGCTAAAAAGACTTTGAATTTTGTTAAACCTACTTTGGTATAATGACATTCTGATAAAGACAATTGAAATCCTAGAAAAAAATTGGAGCTAAATGGCAACCCATACAAAACAAATTAACAATCAATTTGTAAAAAGACAAAAAAGGCATCAAAGTTAATCCACTTACAGTGGCATTCCTGATTGCGGTAAGGATGTCCATTGTTGTGAGGCCAACTAGAGGGTCTATAGACTCTAGGGTCTTGCCAAACGTCTCATGGAATATATAACAGATCCTAGCTCCTCCACATCTACAATCATAGTAAAGGGAATTCAAAACAATGATAAACATGTTAAAAAATAAAGAACACTTTCTTGGGCCTGATTCATGAATACATTCTTTTTTATGTAAAAGACTGAAGATTGTTCAGTTTAGTATTTTGTTGTTGCTTTTTACAAAACACAGACACAATTTTGGTTATTTTGACAACATCCAACTTATTATTAGTAGGGGAAGACACCAGGAATTGTCTCGGTAGAACCACTGTCGCACAGCAAATCAGCTGGAAGACCTCTCCCTGAACAGAACCCTCGTGGTAAGGGGCTGAGGAGCTACATGTTGGTGAATCTCGCAGGTTAGTCTATTCTTGAATATTCATGTTTTTACTTCCACTGTTATAGTTTTCTGAATTACATATAGAAAAGCATAGTTCATGTCTGGTAATGTTTTAGCTTTTACAAACAAATTCTTTTAATATTCAGTACAATAGCATACAACATACAGCATGCAATATGTACATAAACAAGTCAATAAATACAACAAAATTAATATTCAGTACAACAGCATGCAACATAAAGCATGCGATATGTACACAAACAATTAAATAAATACAACAAAAAAGATATATCATGGTTGTTCAGTTAATATATTAAAATAAAACTACTTACAGCTCTGAGGTTTCAATATTGCGTGATGTCCCTTCAATTGTACTACAGTAGGCAGAGGCAAATCTGGTTATGATCTGGAGCAGCAGTTGACTCTGTAGAGAGATGGACAATATGAACTCAGATATTATATCTCATCAGTTTACAATTCATGGCTAAAAATTATTTGAGAAAAAAACCCGGGGAAATCTGTTACTGAGCCAACACTTTTAAGTCAGACTTAATAGCTCTATAAAAAACAATTGTGACTTATTGAGACAGATTTTTAAATAGTGCTCACCTTGGAAAGAAGGAAAATTCTACATTAAACAAAACAACATAACTCTGCTGTAATTGTTTGAATTGTTGAATCTCCTATTCAATAGTGAACAAATATTTCTGGTTTGAAGTGAATATCTTTTATGGTTTTTAAAAAATGAATCTTAGCAAAAAAAGTTAACAAAGCTAAAACAAAAGCTCAACTTTTTTTGTCTGCTTAAAGTGGAGATGTATCAGAGCTATATCAGAGATAATAGTTGGGATTTTTTTTAAACATATTGCAGCAACTATTTACTGCCGTTAAAGCAACATCAAGCTATTTTGTGTGTAGTCCCCAGACAAATGTCTGGGTAAAACCAATGGAACACTGCACATCCGTTGAAAGACCTTCCAACATTAAGTCTCTCACACTATACAGGACTCGAACCCAAGTGGTTAGAGACTAAGCAGTCAGAGGAATTACAAGTCAGCGACTCTACCACTACCCTCCAGGTGCCCCCAGCTATGAATTGCAATGCCTGGCCTGCTTCAGAAGCCTTTTTACCAAATCACCAACGGAAAGTTTCTGCAATACTTGGGCTAATATTATCAAACTACAGTAAATTCCCTCTATCAAGACCACCTTCCATTCTGGCACAAAGTGGTCTTAATAGTGAATTGGTCTTAATAGTGAGTTGGTCTTAATAGTGAGTTTAGGTAAGGACGCGAAACCTTTATTATTTATGTATCAAAGTGTCTGCCTAATACGGCTCTGACCATTGAAAAGGGACGTAAACCAAAAACAAAGAAAACAGGCAAACACATTTCTTTTCAAAATATCTTTGTCATTTATGTAATAAACATATTTTAACTCAAATAGATCATTAACTAAATGAAAATTGTGTATGCCAATCACTGAAAAAGCAGTCAATTGTTATTTGTTTGGACATTGACAAAGTCATTTTCTTGCTAACAAATTCATTGTTTTTCTCACACTCATTGATTAATCAGAAAATTACACCATGGGTGACTTGTTCTTCCCGTCAAGGTGATCGTAATTGAAGTCAGTGTTTTCATAAGAAATACATTCTAGAGGAACTGGTCTGTACTGAACTGCCAGCTAAGAGGCGTCCTGTTATTGTGGTCAGATTTTTCATTGAAAAAAGAAGACAAATTGTTGGTACTTATGAAAAAGTGGTCTTAATAGCAGCATGGTCGTATTTGTGACATGGTTGTTAGATGGCATTTTACTGAACAATAACTAGGTTACCTTATCTTCAATGGGGTCCCCAAAGCTGGTTAGCAGTCCCTGAAACTGAGCTATGAGCACATTTACACGGGTCTTCAAATCTGGCAAACAGTCACGTATGTGGTGCATCAGTAACTGCAAAACAAGACAAGAGAACTGTTTATCTGAATCTGCACTGTCGTATATGTAGTTAAATACAATAATTTAACACAGAGATAAGTTTGTTTGTTTATTGGGTTTATCGTCCCACCAACAGTATTTCAGTTATCTGGAGATGGTGTCCACTTGAAGCAGGTATAGTGCTGATTTCACTGTGTATAGCATACCATGAACACCTAGCATGATACCACACCCAGTCACATTATCCTAACACTGGGCCAACCAGTCGGAACTACCCTTATATTTGCTTGAGCGTTAGCAAGGGAGCTATACCACTACCTTTTTTAACGACTTTGGTATGTCGCGGCCCATGATCGAACCCGGGGCCTCCTGTACCTGGACAGACATAAGTCTTTGTGCAAATAGATAAATACAATAATTTGATACAGAGATAGGTCTCTGTGTAATAAGGAAAATACAGTTTAATTATTTAGTGTTTTTTGCTCTCTCATTTTAAATTCGCTTTAGAAGAAGCACTGTTCAAAAGGTTCTGACCTATTTTATAAGTTTTGTACTTAGCATTTGAATGCAAGTTTAAAGAGCAACTTCATAACTAAAAGTGGTACATTTAATATATTTGCCACTTTTAAGATAGCATTACTACAACTTAAGATAGAAACAATAGAAAACCCAGTCAATTAAAAATCAATGAAATTACCAGTTATGCAGAATGTACCACTTATTTATCAATATTGAACAACAATAGTCACCATCACAAAACGTAGTGTGACTGGGCCTAAGCAAGCAATGTTTGGTGTTGAGCTCCTGTTAATAAATCTACTTTGCTGGCAATTATTAGGTTTACATCAAATGCCATGGATCAGTAGGATTTGTAACTCAGGGTTCCCACAAATTTCTGCTGGTAAATTCCAGACTTTTTCAAGTTTTTTTTGTTAAATTCCATTTTTTTCCAGCCAAGGAAATTATTTCAACCTTGTACAAAGTGTGTTCAAGATTGCTGTATTCAGTTTGCTGTAATCGGAACTGCACCTTTAAAACTAAGTATTTTGATTTAAAAGTCAGGCTTTAGAAATGAGTTGTGTACTGAAGACTGGCTAGATCCCTGTTGTTAACATTCACATCCATGATTGACAGCGTATTTACATTAAATCTCAGCAAACTGTTGCCAATTTGGTGACTAAAAAGACTTCGCAGAAATGCAGCAGACATTGTGAATCATGATCAAATAAACGGTTGCAAAATGGTCCCATTTTATGTACATGTTATAACAAATTGCTGATTTTGTATCCAAATCAGTTCATACTTTTCCAGAGTTTTTCCCGATTTTGAACAGATATCATAAAAATCATGGCATTTTCACGACCGGGAATAGAATTTCAAAAATTGCCAAGTTTTCCACGTTTTCCTGGTAGCGTGGGAACCATGGTAACTCTAACCCTACTAATTGTGTTGATAAGGCATATAACCTTGACCCAAATATGTAGAACTAACTTCCAACTGGACCCATGTGATCAGGATCTGCATAATGTGCTGCTGCATCTCTAACAATATGTTTAGGCACATTTGCATTTTTATGTAACAGATGGATTGGTGTGGGTTTTTGACAATATTTAGAACAATAAGAGTCCTCTAAGGTAGCAGACTGAAAGATTTTCAAGCTGTCTTTAAACCACCTACCCTATTGAGGGTCCTAGCTAGGTGAAGTGTTCCATTCCTACTTGCTATACTGGGGTAGCGTCTCTGAAGAAATGTGGCCTCATCCTTCAACGCATCCTTCATTTCCTGCAAAAAGTGTTAGGCTTAGTCAACAGATATTTTGATTTCATAATCTAAACATACAAATGTAAACCAAAGATTTCAAATAAAGACCTATTCATAGGGGTACCATCTACAGTAGCAGATGTAGCTGTGTAACAGCTCTGTATTTATTATGTTTAGGCTTAGCACAAATCAAAGTTTAAACTTTTAAGAGAGTTGTTTTTTAACAAACTTGTTCAAGTCAATAGTTTGTTCATTCCATGTATTTGTATGGGGTCATCATGGTGAACATAATTGTGTATGCACTGTATTGGTTATAACAATTAGACCAATAAGATATCACTTTACACATATCTGTTTATTGCTAAAAAAGTATGACATCTTTTTATTCATACAAATCTATATTTGTGTGGTGTTTATTTTTGTGATGCCACATCCCACAACATTAATCAAGAGAGTGGGTCCACTTGTAGCAGGCAATGATGCCTGCTCATTCTGACACTGGGCCAACAAGGGTTAGAATTATCCTTAGAGGTTGAGCGAAGCTGAAGTTTTTTAAATACATCACAGCCAGTAATTCTGATCATTATAGCGTCATACAGCTATATGGTGGACAAATGTTTGGGTAGAACCATCAGCACATTGCATGTAAGACAGTCCCACTTAAGTTCTTTGCCTCAAATGCGACTCAAACCTACATGGTGGGCATTCACAGGGATCTCAAGTTGGCAATTCTACAACTTCACCACATGTGCCGCTTTTTTAAAATGTACGTACGTCTAGGTCAGGGACTGAACTTGTTACCTTCCGAAACGAGGTTTGCGGCTCTAGCTGACATGCCACATCTGTGTATACATACATTGTGGTTCACATATGTTCTACCCACCTTCCTTTTGTTAATGTCAGCCTGACTCCTGTTCACCACACCTATGATGCCCAGTTTAACAGGTATGACCCTCCCACAAAGAATCTCCATGGCATCAGTGCCAGCATCCATCAAATCAAGCTTGGTGATCACAGCCAGTGTACGACGACCTGTCAACAGAAATAGACAATATGATCCACAACTACAAGAACTGATATCCAAGTACTACGCAAGATAAGTTACTAAATTCTTGGAGCTTCTGTCTTACAGATGTTCAAAGGCATAATAAGTTGTGGAAGTGGAAAGAAGTAGTCTGGCACAAAACTGAATGTGTTTAAAGTATATATCAGAAATGGGAATGCTAAACATTAATGGTAGTAATGCGACAGCGATGGTCATGATGAAACAAGTTTTAAATGATGTTAAAAAAAATCTTAAAGGAAGTATTCGACAGTTTAGACTAAAAGTTGTTTCTTAAACAACCAAATAAAGTATTACTACGTTTAAAGGTAATGTGAAATGCTGCATAAGACGCCTTGTATCTATGTGAAAAATGAAGAATACTACCCAATTTCTTTTACAAATATGTATTTCCTATTTTAGATACACCACACAGTTAGCTATTTTTTAACTCAAAGAAAAAGTGGGTTGTATGCTCTGGTGGTAATATCAATCCTTTGCAGACATCAACATCGTGCTTATTAATAGAATTGAAGAGACAAAAACAGTAATTTATTTCATGATTTATATGTCTAACAATTGAGAAAGTGTTTAAAATCATCTTCACTTAGACTAAATTATGACTTAATTCCTTAAAACAGAGGAAAGATATTCTTAACAGCATTTCATATAGGTAAACTGTCAGATACCACCTTTAAAAAGAACTTAACGATGACCTATTTACCATCAGGGTCCACCTCCTTTGATAGTTTTATAGCTTCTGAGGTAGCAAGGTCAGTGTTAGCTGCACTGACAGCCAGGATGATGGAGTTAGGGTTTGAAATGTAGTGGATACACATGTCTCGGATCTGAGTTTCTATGTCTGAAGGCTGATCTCCCACAGGAACCTTGGTCATGCCAGGGAGATCCACCAAGGTGAGACTAATCACGTGGGGAGAGAAAATCTTCAGATTGATGGGCTCCGGGCAGATGCCCTGCAGAAAAATAAATTAATTAAATTTGACGCTATTTATTTATAGTCCACTGGGAAACAAGTTCTTTCAACTTATATGAATCCCTCTTGACTGTCCACTTCCTGGATAGAACCAGTACTCTGGTACTAAGTGCCTGACACAGTGAGAAGTAAAAAGTCTTGCTTAAGGACTAACATCACATGGTCAGTTATGGGGTTCGAACCCTGGACCCTCCGACTCGGAGTCCAACATTTGAACTACTAAACCACAGACACCTTTATGTGAAAAACAACTGATTGTAAACGTTAACCATTGTCATGCTACCTTTAATACTATTCCAAGTTGACTAAAACTATGTTTTATAGAGTTATTTGCTAACAAGTGCATACAAAGACAACAAGCTATATTACTAGATACTTAGCATTAAAAAACACAGATCCTGATTTCACAGCTCCCAGCAACACAATTTACCAAAGCCTTATCAACTCGTAATTCATGTTCAACAACAAGCACAGCTTCTCGATTTTAAAGAATGAGACACTATATTAGCATTCCGTTCAAATTATGAATAGTCAAAAAAAGATAGTGTTTACAGAAAAGATAGCATAGCAATGTGTTGTATCGATTGTTGTGGCATTTTGTTTAACATGTATAATAAAATAATTATCACCTGAGTAATAACAAAAATTTGACAAAGACTTTGTCTTCCGTGTAAAATGCTTATTTCTTCAAAGTCAAAAATAGGCATAGCAGAAAACTAATACCTTGTTGGCGCCAGACATTCTGTCTGTTTCATTCATAATCTCCTCCCTTATTGCATCAAAATCTGTGTAGATTCTATTCTTGGTGTGCAGAAATTTTGCCCATTCCTCAGCTCGTATAATTTCTGAAAGAAAGAAAGAAAATATATGATTCTATTTTGATGGAGAATGGTAAGATTTTAATTTAAGATAAAAAAAAACTAATAGAAATGTATCCATTGATGCTCCTCCATCTGGGTTAAAACATTCCAATGGAAGTGCCATAATTCTGTGAATATTAGTTGAAATTAATAAAAATGCAACTTGGCTTGTACTATAATATCATATACAAACCTTGTATAAATGATGTTTAAAATACTTACCTTGACTAATACTCTGCTGTTTTTGAAGTGATGAGACATTATATAAAAACAGAGGAAACCTAACAGATATTGACTTGGAATGGTCAGTTTGCAAAAGGGCCGACCAGAACGCTTTTATAAAACTATTATAAAACATACACCACCAGGAACATGGCTGTCCAAATGTGTGTACAATTTTTGGCAACTTGTGGAAATACAAGTTGACAGAGATTTTGGTACACTCGGTAAATATCACACTTTTATTCTAAATATATATTAATTTGTTTGTTTATTAGGTTTATCATCCCACCAACAGTATTTTATTTATCTGGAGACAGTGTCCACTTGAAGCAGATCAACCCGGGGCCTCTAGCACGGAGCCGACACTACACCAATTGCGCTACCAGTTAATATGCATTAAGTTAATTTGTTGAATCACAAATTTATCAAGCAGAAATAAAATATCCACAGTCAGGTGCATCGTAAAAGATTGTTTGTTGTATGCTGCTAAGTAAGAAAATAAGACAAGGTCCTATGTGTATTGTAACATATATATATAAAATCTGAAAAGGCACAAGAAAAATGGTATTTACATGCCAGTTAAATGTAAAAGTTACAGTAAAACTGTAAGGAGTCATTGTATAAAATAGAGAAAACCCAGCAGATATTGACTTGGAACTGTCAGTCGGCAAAACCGACTGGGGTGCTTTTATAAAACTATTATAGACTGGTAACTTGTGTCGTGTTCATACAATAGCCATTAACTCTTTCAATGCCAGGCAAAAAATTTTTTAGGAACTGTCACTCTCCAAGAATTCGAGTAAACCATCTGATGAATCTTCTTCTGTCGAGTGTATTTTATGATGTTTTCTGGACAAATTTTTATTGTTTTTTTTTACCACTACTCAATTCAACTCAACTTTATTGAACTACCACTCGCAACAACGCCGTCCGCCATTTTGGAGAAAACAAAAATTGTGAATGGAAAATACCACAACCCTCGCTTTGAAATTTCAACACAGGACACATATCAGTGATGTATTTTCTACTTTTACCCACGTATCTGCATAACAAAATATCATTGGTCGAATATATATCAAATGTGTGACATCAATCTTGTTCGTGGTTATTTAACATATTGGGGAATTCCCGAAAAGGATTTACCCGTCTTGAGGGCAAAAACACTTTGTGCTGCTGGGTCAACCTGTCTGGATAGCAGTGAAAGGGTTAATACATTTTTAAACTTACCACCATTGTCAAGTGTTCTGTCTGCTGCATCATCTTCTCCAACCTGCACCAGTTGTAGAACCAGGGGCCGTCGTGTCACTATACCAGTACCCCTGGGCAGGAAGTCCCGACCTACCAGTCCCTCGAGAACTGAACTCTTGCCAGCACTCTGAAAAAGAAAACAATTGTGTTTTATTTTCATAATTAGAGCCATAATGCTTGAATACTTTGAAGATTTGAAATAATATAAAAAATTCAAATGCTTAATGTTTTGCTAAATCAAATTATTTCAAATGTGATCCATGTCACAAGATGTTTGTTTATTGGGTTTATCATCCTCACCAACAGTATTTCATATACCTGAAGACAGTATGTGACAAGATGCTATGTGAAATTATTTCAAATGTGATCCATGTCACAAGATGCCAAATTATTTCAATTGCAATCAATGTCACAAGATGATATGTCAAATTATTTCAAATTTGATCAATGTCACAAGGTGCTTTGCCAAATTATTTCAATCGTGATCAATGTCACAAGATGCTATACAAGATGCTATGTCAAATTATTTTGATTGTGATCAATGTCACAAGATGCTATGTCAAATTATTTTAACTGTGATCAATGACACAAGAATCTGTCAAATAATTTCAAATTTGATTAATGGCAAAAGATGCAATAAACACTACTGTAGTTTCTTCACTAAAAAAGGAACCTAACACAATATGTCGTAACATGCTCATTGTTCAAATTGCAATTTAATAATGATAAATATTATAGCATTATACAGTTCAAACAGTCCACATCAGCAAAATGTATAATGTTGTAGAAGGTCATATAGTATTATCCTACAGTGGCTAGGTCAGGGTTTTGTCCCACCATTTTGGGCACATGACCTGGCCCCCAGAACTTAGATTTTTTTCGCATTGTTTTCAAGTTTTCGAGAGAATTGGAAAAAACGCAAACCACATTATATATATTTATATAATGCTATTTGTAAACAATCAGTATCATGAACAAAAAATGTTAAAAACATGCGTTAAAAAGAGATACTACTTGATAAATAAGGGCCTTCTTGACATGTTTATGACAGTTTCTAATTCAATAAAGTTCACCTCGCAAGAAAAAATATAAATGGCTTAAGGGCGTCGAAACTAGTGACGCTAGGAAACATTTCAAAGGTATGCTGTATTATCTAGAGTCGCTAAAAACTGCTTTACTGCCTGATACCTATTTGGATTGAACAATGTCAATCTAAATTTTGTGTAAAAGAAGTAAAATGTTAATTTTAATCATTTTTCATGTTCTCATAAATTCCAAAAACAAAGCTAAGGGGGATTGTCTGAGAACCAATTTATATTTTCACAATGAGCAAATAAAGTTGCTTTCAATCCTGGTGAAGCTTTGACAAAGACTGGCGAGTCTTTGGGCAAAACAGTTGCTTAACACCTACACCTGCTAACTTATATGTTGAATTCTGTTCTAGAGACATTGTTGCGTTTGTTTTCATTATATGACTGTGTAGTTCATGTATGGTCATATTGTGGCTATTACTTGTTAATCTTTTTTATTTCTTCTTGAAATTTCATACCAAGTTATTGAGATTGATTCTTCTTTTTCTGATTAGTGAGCTAGGACATAACCTGAAAGGCACACTCCATTAAATAAACATGAAGGTGCGATAAAATTTCTCTGATCAAATGAAAGGAAAATTTTAAGAAGCATAATAACAAATGGAAACATAAATGAAATGTTTTAACTATGCAAGGATTTTTTCAATCAATTCTCAATGGAATTAGGAGGCTCTCAAAATAAAGCATTTACAGAGACTGACACTACCTTTAGATAAATTCAATAAAAATATACATTATAATTCTATCTTTTAAATTAAAGAAAAAACATCATACCAGTTGTAAAATTTGTTGAAATTACTTGTTAATAATGTTCTTTCATTTAACCTCAAATGTCACTTTCGTTCCCCACCCACCCATCGAATTGAAAGCGATTTCTGGCGTCGACAAATGTGTTACCTGACTACCGATGACGACAATCTGTGGTAGTTGGATTGTTTCTGATCCAACTGTGTTGAAAACATCTTGAAGTTTATTTATTACGGGTATAAGGCTTTCCATTTTAATTAATTCATTGGCGAATTGGAAAACCCGGTAGATGTTAACGAAAATATCAGAGACGTTCCAAACATAATAACGGCCAATCGTCAGGAACACACTATTGTGCAAATCAGTATTACTTATGCACTAAAAATAAACTAGATCTACAAGCTATTTTGTATTGTACTGAAAGTATGCGATACTCTTCGATTAGAGATACCAAAAATGAAAAGAAAGTGCAACAAAATTTTGATAATGAAGCTCAAAATAATAATTAAAAAAAAAATACCTTAACACCCCAACCCCGTGAAATTGTCAAAAATATCTTCTATAGATGGTTTCCATGTGATGTCATAGGCACTGAAAGACAGTTTAATGCAGCCATCTTTGAAGGCAGAAGCTAATGCAGGCCGAAATCTAGAAATATATGCTGTATTAAATTCACCACTGTGTATTATTTTTCAGTATATCTTACTGAATTTTATATCAAATTTAACAGCTTTTATGAAGTATTTTAAATATTAAAACTAAATTTTGTTTGTTTGAAAGGTAAACAAAATTTAACCAAAAATGTTACACTGTTCATTTTGTGTAAGGATTAGGCAGTAATTTTATTTATTTATGTGTTACTGTGTATTAATTTTTGGGCAGCTATACATTTTTAAAATATTGCATTCTAAAAATACGTATTTCAAGAGCTTTCCCATGGTGTATAAAATTTTAATTTTTGGACCACAAATGAAGAAATTACAAGAGAATAAAATTTACGCCTCTATACAATTCATCTGAAAATTCCTTGAAGTTGCCATCAAAGATGGCTGCCAAGATATGGGATCTTCACTGATGTTGAAACTATGCTGTCGGTTACACGTACATTGTATCCAAAGAACAAAAACATAAAAAATAATACCTACAATAAAATCTTACCCTCGAAGCGGAAAGGTGTATATAGCAATAAACTTGTACCGCTTTTTCAACAATAAAAAAAGAAAGTAATATTGCTAAGACCATTTAGCAACTTTTCTGTAGTTCCTGGTACGGGGTATGTAGCCTATTGTACTACTATTTCAAATCAGAACCTCTTAGATAACACCGTCCCCAGGACCACCACACATATTATATATAATTTCCGTTTGTTTGAAGCGATGAATTAGATGAAAATTACTTTTCCTTGTTACGGTTTGTCTGATAGGGTGGGGGTTGGGGAGGCGGGAAGGGGGGCGTAGGTATATGCACGTGGATTTCGTGCCGGGATAGTTAGTTCATTTAGCCTTGGGACCGGCTAGCGAGCAGACGTGTTGTTGTTGTTTTTTATTTTACTTAAAGACATCATTTGGAGATACTTAGAAATTGTTTTGAAAGCAATGTCTTAATATATTATTTGATATGATTTATATAATATTTAAGTTTGATTTGTTTAGTTATAAATAAATAAATAAATAAATAAATAAATAAATAAATAAATAAATAAATAAATAAATAAATAAATAAATAAATAAATAAATAAATAAATAAATATATATAAATAAATAAATAAATAAATAAATAAATAAATACATAAATAAATAAATAAATAAATAAATAAATAAATAAATAAATAAATAAATAAGCGGTCGATTGTTTCCCAACGGCTTATACCAATGATGTGTTTGTTGTTTTGTGTAGTCATAATATATGTACCTCTCGGAGGGAGTCGAAAGGGAAATTTCACTTAGTTATACCTTGATATCAAAACGACCCACAGACGCCACCATGTACGCTCTAGGAACACAAAATTTTCCTGGAAAGCATGCCGGACCCAACCCCGCAACACCTCCCCCCTCCCCCGCACGCCTGGTGGTCATGCGTACGCAGCATATCAGGCCTAGCTACGCCCCTGACCATGTATGTATACAGTGCTACAGATTAGACGATTAAGCACCTATTTTAATCCTAAAATGTCTTGGGAAAACACAACAACAAACAACAACAAAAACAGACAAACAACAACAACAAAAACGCATTGCAACTAAACTATTTGTGTAAAAACCTTCTGAGGTCTGTCAGGCATATGAAATGGAGAAAATGGCACTATTTGGCTTTTTGGCTCCTAGATGTAAACACTCTTCATTTGTGAGTATGCCCGCCAGACACCACTTACACTACTCGTACCTATGGTTCCTCCTCAGTTTGACCTCTCTCATCATCCCATGAACAATATGATTGTAGATTTTCTTTGTCATTTGAATCTGAACAGTTTGGAGATGGGATTTGCCGGCATTTTTTTTCCGATACTGTGCAGCGACATTTCTATAATTATAGCACTTATGAGGTGCCCAGGGACTGAACTGAACGGGGTTAAACCCGCGACCCAACGATCCGCAAGCCGACGCTCTACCAATTGAGCTATTGTGGCCGGATACAAACAGTTTGGACTTATGATTAAATTTACTAGCAGCTTCTGGAATGCAAAAAATGGCCCTTTTTGACTGCAACATTTCAAAAGTTTTCTGAGGACACCCCATAGCACGGTCAGCACATCTGGCGCTCGCTCAGTCAGGATTTGCCCGGAAAAAAACAACTGGATCCTCCCCTGGAATCAAGCATCCATTTGCACGTTCGCATGTGCTCACAGCCAACTATCATATTGTATCCACATACAAAAAGTCTAGATATTCAAAACAGATCAAAACCTTTAAAAATATGTAGCTCAACAATACAACATGTATTCATTTGCCATTCTTCAGAAAAGTAGCCGAATCTCAGAATTCAGGTCCTATCAGCTTCTGCTCCTTTTCTGTGGAAAAAATGAGGTGAGAAAATATTTCAAAATTGACGCAAATAACGCATTAACTGAACTGAGTTCAAATAATGTATTTACTGCAGTAAGTTTGTACTTTACATTAGACTTTACAAGGGGGACAATTTCGAAAACTGTCGCAACACCAAACCGATCAAATGGGTTACCTCGCTTTGTTCATTCCGGTTAACTGTATAATGGCAGGTTACAAGCCCCAAGATCCCATTGAAAACTGTCGCTAAGTAAAGCTGTGATAAAGAGGTTTCGAAATTTCTAGTAAAAAATAAAGATCAACGAGGAGAAAAGTGTTTGTTATTTTCAATTGGTTAAGAAAAATGGATATAGAATTCATACCGTTACATTTGCATTTTAAACATTTTTTTGCTAAAGCTTAAACCATTTAAAGAAAAAACATTTGGACAAAATACGTTTTGTAAACAATCATTGCATTATCGTTATATAAACTTTGGGTCTTTACCCTCGTTTTAACATGAATGATTAAAAAAACACGCGAATGGTGGCCATTTGTTTGTTAGTGAATAAACATTTTTTTTATAGTTTTCTGGCTAGACAAATCGAACTTTTGTGCATCTATATCAACATTTTTGAAAAGAAAAGAATCACTGTTTGTTACACGAAAAGCGTAATTTTTTAGATGCGTGGAAATTCAAAGTGACTGCCAAATGTCAATAAATCAATTACCGATTGGCGGTTGTCTTCCAATCGATTAAAACCATTTCATTACACAAAACTAAACCATTTCAACTTGCCTACACAGGTCGATGTATGATGTTTGTTCGTTCGTTCGTCCGTCCGTTCGTTGGTTTCTTCGTTCGTTCGTCCATCCGTCCGACCTATCTATTCATCGATTAATCCCTCCGTCTGTTCGCCCGCCCATTTATCCACGTATGTGTTCGGCACAGCCAACTTTTATTTTTTGTGCACATTCATAAAGTCTGGATATTCAAAATAGCTCTGAACATTCAATTATTAGGTTCCAGCATGAAATATGTATTAATTTACCATTCTTTGCCTCATCGGTGGATACCCACGGTTGATTCTATTACGTTACTCTCCATACGTAATAGAATCAACCGTGGGTATCCGACGATGTCTTTGCCTCAGAATTCAAGCAACATTCAGGTTCAACGCTTTTTGTCTCAAATTCGCATGTAGGAAAGCTGAGGTGGGAAATTATATCAACATTGAACCAAATAATATGTATACCTGTATCAAATGGCTGAATTTGAGTTTAAATTATGCATTTAGCGTAGTAAATTTAGACTTTGTATTTGACTTTACAAGGGGAGTAAGTTAGGCAGCTGTTGCGACAAAAACCGATTAAATGGGTTACCTCGCTTTGTACATAGTCATTCGTTCAAATGTGTAATGGTCGTTTATCAGCTCTTCGATGCCTTTGAAAACTCTCGCTACGTGAAACTGTAATGAAAACGTTTATGCATTTCTAGAAACAAAAGAAGATAATGAAGAAGAAAAGTGCGTGTGATCTTCCATTGGTTAAATGAAAATGGACACCGATTCCAAATGAAAGTGATCGTTCGAAAAATGATACCGCACTTAATTTAAATTTACAATTTCAAATTTTTTTTTTTGCTAAACTTAAAATGATTTAAAGCTATGATTCGTATAAAATCATAGTACATGTAGTAAGTTTTACAATCGTAGTAATACGTTTTTATATATATATAAACTGAAGGTCTAATTGCCCGTTTGAACATGTATGCTTGAGAGAAAAAAAAAAACACGACAAAACACGCGAATCATGGTATTCTGTTTGTAATTGCATACACATTTTATATAGTTTTCCGGCATGACAACTCGAAACTTTGCGCATTTAAACTGAATTAAAAAATTCCAGTCTAATTAATAACACGAACACGCTGATTTTATCAGATCAGTGTGATATTTAAATGACTGCCAAATATTAATTAACCTCATACCGATTGGCGGTTGTCAAGCTTTAGTTAAAGCCGTTTCAATTCACATAAAGCAGATCAGGTTGATTGTCGATGTATAGTCATCATGATTGTTACCATAATTATCATAATCATGATGATGATCAGCAGAGCAATAGCAACCACAACAGCACAAACAACAACAATATCATCGTTATCATCATCTCGCATCGTGTAAATGGCGAAACTCTAAAAAACTCTAAAAAAAAACATTTTCTGTGGGGCGCCTGTAGACGAGCGCTTAGAGTTGCTAACATAAACAACGACTATATTTTGAGTTCCGATTGGCGTGCAAACCTACACATGGGAACTTCTTCCAGGTAACATGCGATCGAAGCGCCAGTGGTTCAAACAAGAAAGACTTCCTATACCAATAATAGCCGGGCGACGCAAGCTTGACTACATTTTTGTCGGTTCGAGGTTTTTACAAAAAAAAAAAAAAAAAAAAAAAAAAAAAAAAAAAAAATACAAAAAAACACACACAAAAAAAATAAAAAAATATAAGCTTTTTAATTTGACTATATAAGTAATATAAATGGTAATTATAACCAAATAAAGCAGAACTGTCCTATAGTTTTGTGCCAGTCCTTCGTGCTTCATAGTTTGAAACTTATTTATTTATAATTGTTTGGGAAACAAGTTCTGTCAACTTATATTAATCCCTCTCGAAAGCCCACTACCTAGGTAGAAACAGTAATTAGGTACTGAATACCTGGAGCAGTGTGCAGTAAATAATCTTGCATGTGAATACTTTTGTCCTGTGCTTTTTCAAATTTTGGGGATGGGATTTGCCGGCATTTTTGCCGATACTGTGAAGCGACATTTCTATCATTATAGCACAGGGGCACCATTCAATACATAGCGTGACGTCACTACGTTCAAGTCATCTCTATACTACGACTCGTAACTCACCCAAAATTTGAGATTTGTGCCTACATAAAAAATAGCTCCGCGTAGGAAATACGTTCGATTATAATATTCATTGAATTAAGATAAATGACTAAACAACCATATTCTAAGGCCTTATTCTATGTCCAGAAACTTTTAAAGTCTTGATATTTATAGATAAATGGAAAAAAATACGATGAGCAAGTTTTGCTACTTTTGCTTTCGTTAAACAGTAATATGTCCATTATACATAGCGTGTGACGTCACTACGTTAAAGTCTGGACCGTTTACAAAATTAAGTTCAACATTTTTGCATGAAACATATTTTAACTATTAGAATGTATAAAAAAATGCCAAAATAATCTGTTGTATACCTCTTCGTACTTGTTTTGTTCATTTTAGTAATCACTTCCGTATTCATAACAGCCCTGTTGAAGAACTACTTTACCCACAATACAGCGAGTGCAATCACACAGGTCATTTTGACCGTGTGTTGACGCAACGCAGGGGCACTTATGAGGTGCCCAGGGACTGAACCCGGCCGGTCCATTATACAGACACCGACGAGTCAGGCGTTATGCTGTCCCCTTAGCCCCGAGCGTTAGGAGGGAAGCCACTACTACCAATTTTAAAGTCTTTGGTTTTGACCCGACCGGGGTTCGAACCCGCGACCTCCCGATCCGCAAGCCGACACTCTACCAATTGAGCTATTGCGGCCTGTCAAATTTTGGTATATGTTGCAATGCTCATAGGACATTGTCATATATTCTTATTTATTATTGCATATTAAATACTCATGACGTGATGCTAAATAGCAGCAAGACAGTTAGCTTTAAACCTCATAAAAAATAGACGCATTAATGTGCCCATAGAAACTGTCTAGATCATGACCAAACAGCTACTCGTGTAGCTGTCTGATCGGGATCTACTACGGTTGTAATTTATTTTCCCACAGTTTCAACCTGCATAATCATGAAATTCAAGATATAAATGTATGTTGTTTGATTAACCAATGATTACGCGACTAACATCTTTACACTTGTATATTGTATTTTGACTGCGAGAGACCGGAAACAGTCTAAGGCTAAATAAAATATATGTTCTGTCCTGTTCTCAAAGATTAACATCACGTGGACAGTTTCGGACTTCGAACCCGGGACCCACCAAAAAGTCCAATATTTAACTTCCAGATTACGGACGCCCGCGCATTTTTTGCCGAGTTACATGAACCAGTATACTAATTCAGTACATGAAAATTGTACGTAAATCTAGAGAACATTGACATCTAAATTGTGTGGAAAACGTATACGTGAGTATGCACACAGACCGTCGTTATTAGGGATTGGGATTAGCCGTCTATTCGCCGATACTGTGCAGCGACATTTCTATCATTATAGCAAGTTTACTAGTTTACAAGTTTTATTTACTCTCAGCACATAACATTTATGTGAAATGAGGTACAATGATAATGTTCAAGATACAATAGAATAGAACCGAAATAGGCTGTGTTTAGGTGAGGAACCCGGCCGGTCCATTATACTGACACCGACAAGTCAGGCGAAATGCTGCCCCCCAAAGCCCCGAGCGTTAGGCGGGAAGCCACTACTACCAACTTTAAAGTCTTTGATTTGACCCGGCCGGGTTTGAACCCACGACCTCCCGATCCGCAAGCCGTCGCTCTAACACCTGAGCTATTGCGGCCGGTCTGACGTTATTAGTATTTAGGTGGCAATACTTTTTAAGATGGTTTCCGACAATTTGAATCTATTAAATACATATACCAATAGCCAGGCGCGGATCCAGAAAATCTTGGTGGGGTGGGGTTATGAAAAAAGTTTCATTCACCTTTATCACCAGTATTCGCCAATCATGTATCATAATATTCTAATGCTGTGTAAGGATATATGTCTTCAGTACTCTTATGTCAGTTAAACTCACTTTCATATTCTGTTATGATAAAATTTTACAATAAAAATAATCCACACTTTTATTATACGATTTGAAGGCGTACATGTTTTTGAGTATTTTTTATTTAGAAAAAGTATACTCTAATAAAAATGTAGCAAACGAATGACATTACAGTGTTTTCTTTATTTTTTATTCATCCAAATTTGACATTTATGAGATTATTTAAAGGTCAGATTTGAAGACGTCGACCTAGTACATAAAACTTCGCAAAACCTAAGTTAGCTGAGGTGAAAAGTTGTTAAAATCTGGAAAATAATCCACACTACAAAGCTGAATTATGTTATATATCTTTTGTCAGGATTCAATTTAGTCACTATTACACATCTAATACCTTAAAGGAAGCGGTATTCACATGAGGCTGATCAAGTTTTGCCTTCACTGTAAATAACATGCCGTTAAAACCTGACAGGATATCAAAAAATAGTTTTGTATGATTCGAACACGAACGTACCTCTGCTATGCCAGTCAAAACTTCTACATATTGTTCTACTTAGTCTTTGGTCATGCATGTTTTAAATGGATGTATCCAACATTGCGAATATAAATTATAATTATTATAAATTCTCGGAAGGCCAAGGGAGGGTCAATCTTCTGTTAATATTGTTGTAAATTGTTTTGTATCGGTTAAATAGTTTCATGGGAACTTATATGGCTTTAAAGGCGCTCTCCGGCAGTTTGGACCAAACACTTTTTCCACAAATAACTAAATGTCTTTGCACAAATAACCAAACAGGTCATTGTTATCTGAAAAATTCCTGCAAAAATGTTGTTTATTGATGTCCTAGATCTGTGTAAACAGTCAAGCATAAATCATCACTTGCCATTGCAAACAGGTATTTCCTATCCGAGCCACGTTGCAGAGACAGCAAGTTTTAAACTTAGAAAACAACGTGACTTTTAAGATCACGTTATCCGGATAATCCGCTCCGACGTCGATGTCTATTTTAGCAAAGATCACTATCGAGTTGGCTTTTTTTATACAGTTGGAACGAATACACATTCTATGGTGATTTCTTTTGCGATTAGTTCTGTCTAGTAATTCAATTAGTGTTCAAAATCGCATTTATGAAGACTAAAGTATAAATTTATTTAAAAAAATGTGCCTAAATTCTCCAAAGCAGTATTTAGATATTGTTCTAAGTATGTATTTGATATAGGCAAACTGTCGGATATCACCTTTAAAGTATAAAGAAATATATAAAGATAAAATGTTATCAAAGTTCGAAAGTAAAGATGTGTACCCAAATAGCTTTAAAGTTCTAAATGAACTTAACCCAATGTATGCTTTTATATAAATATATTACCTATAACCTGAATGATCATTTATTATGTTCTTAATTTCTAGCTTTTAAAGTTGTATTTATATAATTTTTATATAGATTTGGATATTTTATTTCATTTTATATGGGTTTTTTTGCATGGGTTATCCATTTTACGAAATGGAAAAGCGACATTTGACGGACAATGATCATATTTAGAACTTAAGTTTTAATATTGTGTTTTCACAAGACCTCTCAACTACATTTCTTTAAAAAATCTTAGATAGTTAAAAAAAAGTTTCACTATCAAACAAGATTTTTTTTAGAGCTGCACAAATTTAATAAATTGAGTATATTATTAACATGGTTTACCGTTTCCATTTTTTAAATGGATTAGATCTTTAATTTTCCAATGATATTTTAATTTGGCTAGTAATAAAATATATATTTTGCGACAGTTGCTTGTTTTTGTTTTTACATCAAAGTTAAAAGCCATTTTCTTAATCAATACCATTTTAAACACATAAGTTTTTTTTCGCTGACAACACGTAAAGCGTCGACTCCGGGTTCGAGAGACTCGGGGTTTAAACCCCGGGTAGTTCAATGATTGATCGGACCGGCGTCAGAATAATGTGACTGGGTGTTGTATGAAATCAGACATTCACAGCAGAACAGAACAGAACATCGTTTATTGAGATTTGTACATACGTACATCATCTGATACAAACATACAGTCACACAATAAAATACAACAGTCACGTGATACAGTCACAACTTTTATAAATATAACAAATAACATGGAACATTTGGAGAGTAAATCATCAATATCAGTGTATAGTTGATATTATCGTTATAAAAGAAAACCAGCATTTAACTAGTTAAGTAGTTTTTTCTTATATTAAAGGCTTGCGTTATAAATTTAGCAACATTTAAAAGAACTGTATTAACTTGAGTTGACATTAATATACTAAATTTGTAAACAGATGGTCTATTATAAAAATAAGAATCAATATGCTACAGCATGCCACACACAGTAAAGGCATCATTCTATGTGTTTTCCGTGGATACCGTCGCCCGACAACTTAAAGATTACTTGGCTGAACAATAAACACATCAAACAAACACACTTTCCGGCGAGTATTCTACCGTTTCTGATATACTTGATATATTTGCTTACTTGTAATACAATAAATACGTAATAGTCATTCGATTTATAGAAACAACAATCCGACTTCCCAACCTTTTGCCTTGTGCCCAAGACAATCATAGGTTCTTTTGTTCTCCGTGTCTTTAACAGTGGATCAAGCTTAATGTATTAATCCGCTTTGTAGTCACACAAGAATACACAACAATCCCACCAAATAATACAATAAATCCATCGAAACAGCAATAAACAAGCTAATCGTTTAATTCCTTTCTATGCCGAAAAAGGCCAAGCATAGATAAACGTTAGTTGTCAGAAGAGGATCGCCATATATCGCCACGATTTTAACACTTACCCTGTATGTCTAGAGATTGTTTAGGCTATATTTAAAAATCTGTGGTAATTCTTATAGGCTATTTTCTTATTTACCTATGCATTGGTCTATATAGATTCTCTGACACGATTTGCAATTTAATACAAACATTTGTAAAACGAGTTCAGGAAAATAGATAGTTAGCAAGACCATGGCGAATGTCAGATTCTTTGTATCACATGATTTTAATCGCCATTGTACGATTTTACGAAATTTTAAAAACAGTACTTGATGAAATAGTGGTATGAGATCATCTGTACTATGATGACGTCGATGACTTCACCAATCAAATAGCTGTATTATACTAGTGTAGTGTAGTATATGATAATACTGACCACCTATTTATCAAGCTTATTGCATTAAGCGTTGTTTTTTTTTTCGTTTAAAACACTGAAAATTCTTGTATCAAACTGGACCGAAACGAGATCCTTAAACCGATTTCAGGATACCGATCGGTCCTTTCGAGGACTTGCCCTTCGAAGGTGGTATCTATCCCAGCTGTTTTGACACATTTTCATTAAACTTGCATATTAATACAGTTTCTTGAGTTAGTTCAAATTTTGAAATAAGTGGTGATTTTAAAGATGGTATCCAACAGTTTGGACCAAAACTATTTTCATTATACATCTTACTAAACCATTGATATATGAACAGATCTCGTTAAAAGCTGTTTATTGATGTCCTACACCTGTCTCAAAAGTGAACCATAACGACACAATCGTCATTACAAACATGCATTTCTTATCTTAGCGACGCTGCACAGTTAGCTATTTTAAACCAGGAAAACCATGTGACCACCATAGCTCATCCACATCATCCACTGTGACGTCGATGTCTATTTTATCAGGAATCCCAACCGTTCTTATTTATAGATGTAAAAAGAATCAACACTAAAGTGTTAATTAACGGGTTTTATTGCCCTAAAATTGAGATTCTGTTGAACATCGTCCAAGCTTAGACTTAAGTATGATTTCTTTTCTCCAGAAATTATGCAAAAAACCTTAACAGAGTTCAGTTATTGTTATATATATTAGCTAAACTGTCGAATACCACCTTTACTACAGTTTCTTGTGCTAGTTCAAATTTTGAAATATGTGGTGATTTTAAAGGACCTTATGAAATGTTACCTTTAAAAGACTTTTGCCATGGCCGCCCAACCACAACTTCAGTCTCCTAGTTGGAGCTCATAGGCCCCTACATGTGTATAAATTGTAATATTTTAACTACGTTGTAAATTATTCCATAGGCAACGGGTTGAATTTTTTTAAATTAACGCTCACACTCAATTTTTCGGCAAATTGTCTTCGTCAAGAGTTAATAATAGATGATCTTTTTACATATTTGCAAACGTACATGGGAGCCACCTTATTAGACAACGCGTGGTTCACACATTGCCTTAAGGTGTGTGTTGCAGTTTGTGTTTAACTCTTGAAAAAGGCCAATTGTCGAAAATTTGGGTGTGAGCGATATTAGAAAAATATGAAATATTTCAACCGGATACAATAACGTAACATAAATTCTGAATCAGTATCTACATACACCTTATCATTGACACAAAAAACACCATATTTTGGCTGTTGTGCGTCGTGAAGATACCCTGTCTTCGCGCTTGCGGTTGAGAAAAAATAAAATACATCACATATCACATATCATCAACTTACAAAGAACAGAACTTACGAGCAAGAGTTTAAGACTTGTATCTTAATTGATAGTCATTTTTCATAAACATTGAAATAATAGTTAGTTATAAACAACCAGGGGTGGCGAAATCTCAGAAATGTTTACTTGTCCACGGACAAGTGGTTATAAAAATGTACTTGTCCGTACCAATGCGCTACTTGTCCGTACATTCATTAATAAAAACACAAGTATTTTAACAACAATGATTTAATAATCACTTAAATATGTTAAACCATAAAACCATCATGTAATTACTTCATGTTTAGTCAAATTTATCATATCACAATTACGAACGTAAACAAATCTTTTAATGCTTTAAGTCTTATGTTTCAGTTTGGGAAATAAAAGTTATTTTTGAGAATTTCAACACTTAGAAATTGGATTTTTTCACTTGTCCACGGACAAGCCAATTGAAAAAAGTAACTTGTCCGGAACAAGAAATGTACGACTCGGACAACTCGGACAATTGATTTCGCCACCCCTGTAAACAACACCAAACCCATGTATAGTTAATGTTCAAACCAGATCTGTAACTAGGGCCGTGAAACCAAGGATTAGTTTGGCCCGGCCTACGTCACCCGGGCTGGAGACCCCTGGGCAACGGCCACGGTCCTGCGAATAACAAAACTGGACACTAGCACAACCAACTGCCCATTGCACGGACATCTCGCTTTAGGAGAACCTCCGTTTGTGTATCCAAGGACCTTTAGCCAGCAACCATGAGTGACGGACCTGATCTTGTCAACAGAGATCCAAATGGATTGAACGAGCACATCAAGGTAACTGATAACTGATAATTTTTTTCCGAGAACTAAAGATATATTTAAATCAAATTTATTATTATATAAAAAAAATAACTCACAGAAATTCCGACTGAAAGGCTAGATTAAAGTTAAATTATTTCATTTCCAAAACCGTCTTCAATTAAGAGAAAAATCTATGCATATAATTAAATTATTATTAAAGTAACACAATAGTTAAAATAAATGCATACTTGCATCGATAAGAAGCCATGACACAATATTCGAATATTGTAACAAAAAATAGAAATGCTTGTCGCTATTCACAACGCAAAAATGAACATAAAGATTGAAAATATGTAAGGAAGCAATCGTGCAGATAAGCGTCCGTTGCAGTGTTTTTTTGTGTGAAATATGCGTTTAGTGATTTCTTGTTTAAAAATATTTTATTCAACAAACCAAGACTGAGAAAAATGGACTTTTGTCCATTAATGTAACATATTGAATATTTTTCCTTTTTTCAAAAAAAAAACAAAAAAACAAAACAAAACAAAACACCAGAGAATCTGTGTAATACGTGCTTACAGGGTGCTACCTTAGGCTAAAATAAGCTAAATTCGAGTTATTGGTCCCATAATTTGATTGCCAAGATCTAGAGGTCAGTAGAATATCCCATCTGACCAACCGAGTCGGCCCTAAACTTCGGGGGTTGGATAATAAACTGATGAAGTATTGAACGTACAATAATGACTCGGAAATGAATAACTTTCGTAGGTACAATCTTCAGTGCATGGTGTCTAAATAAAAGGTGTACAATATAACTATGTGATTTAGTTACTGTACATTGAAGCCAAAATTATCACTTTCAGACATATATAATTATTAAGAAAATGGAAACAAATATTGAATGCACAAATAAGAAATATATATTAGATTTACTAGCATTTATCGCAGTGTGGTGTCTGTGGCCGTTACGGCAGTGTTGTTTTTTAGTACTCAATTTAAGAACAACTTTTATGTTAAATATCAGTAAACTCTCCTGCTCTTCGTCATTGGATATATATAAATGTTTCTGCACAAATAACAACATCTTATAGCAAACATATTACTATTGTTATTAAAAAAAAGTGTTTTTAGCTTACATAGAAAGGCATTAACTTTTGGCTCGAATCAAAATAAAGCGATTTAATAATAATTTAAAACATATTTAGTCCGTTGGAAATCACCTTACGATCATTTCACCTTCTTTTCAGTGCTGCTTCGAGGATGTACTTGGTGAGCCCGAGGGAGCCCGCTCCATCGACTGCGTCTGGAAACTTGCCTACACCTGCTTCAACCTGTGGCTGAACCTCTGCTACAAGATCTCCACCCTACTGTGTGGCATCTGTATTGCCGCCGAGTGGGGCTGTCAGTTCGCCGGAATCGCCTTCCAGCACGTGTGGTTCATCACACCTTGCCTTAAGGTTCTGGAGCTCAACTGCGGTGTGTTGCGCAAACTGCTCGTAGAATGTACCCAATGCTGCATCCAGCCGTGTTGTGAGGCTTGCGGTGGCATCTTCATTAATTTCAAGAAATAGATTAGCTGGGACAGACATTTATTCTAGATTAACATGAGGCAATCGGTGAAACCTTACTGATTTTAAGTTCAATCCTTTGAGAACCAACGAAATTGTTATCAAATTATTTACTTAAATCACGCCTTTTCTTAACAAGGTTGTAAAACGGATACCAGGCAGAGCCTAATTTGGACATTTCGAATGGCAAAATATTTTCGAATACTATTTCTCAAACGTCACAATTTCCAGAACGTGCAGATTATGATGTTATTTATTATTTTTTGCTCAGTTGTTGTTGATGACAATTTTTATTAAACAATTAATATATTAAATGTGTTGTAAATTATCTTTCTCGGGATATAAGCCAAGTATTTGTTCACATGCCATAAATAAATTGCATAAGCCCCGATGGACCTTATTGGTAATCAGAATATCAATAGATTTTTTTTCTAAAACGCTCACATTCGGCAAATTGCCTTGTTTTAGAGTTAAACACAAACCATTGTTCATTCAAATACTGGCAAACGTTCATGGGCGCTTCCAACTGTTTGTGTTAAACTCTTGAAAAAGCCAATTGTCGAAAATTGGGTGTTAGCGATATTAGAAAAATATGAAATATTTCAACCGGATTATATAACGTAACATAAATTCTGAATCAATATCTACATACACCTTATCATTGACACAAAAAACACCATATTTTGGCTGTTGTGCGTCTTGAAGATACCCTGTCTTCGCGCTTTCGGTTGAGAGAAAGAAATAAAATACACCACATATCATCAACTTACAAAGAACAGAACTTACGAGCAAGAGTTTAAGACTTGTATCTTTATTGATAGCCATTTTTTCATAAACATTGAAATAAAAGTTAGTTATAAACAACACCAAACCCATGTATAGCTAATGTTCACAAACAATTGTTCATTTACATATACTGGCAAACGTTCATGGGCGCTGCCAATTGTTTGTGCTTAACTCTTGAAAAAAGGGCAATTTTACTCTTTAGGGTAAGCATATGTATGTATGAAAAACAACAATATTATCCGTATTATACTAGTTGCTACGGTAACAGTTAGCCCATTTTAATCCGGCATATTAAATGTGTTTAACTCATGAAAAAAAGGGCAATTTTACTCTTTAGGGTAAACATATGTATGTATGAAAAACAACAATATTATCCGTATTATACTAGTAGCTGCGGTAACAGTTAGCCCATTTAAATCCGGCATTTAAAAAGTCAATGTGCATTGTTTGCCATAAGTATTTGGAAGTGAAATAACTACAAGTACCATAATCAGATAGAACATTGTGTGTAAGTATATGTGATACCAACAAATCACAACCAAGAAAACAGCAACAAGAAACACAAGTAGCAAAACAACACTGGTTCTACCCAGGAAGTGGTCAGTCGAGCGGGATTAATATAAGATGGACGAACTTGAATAGGTTTAAAACTAAAACAACACTTAACACCATACCATAATTAGCGACTACTATAAGTGAAATGCATTACTATGAATTGTGTTAGTTTCTATATTTAACAACACACACACACACACACACACACACACACACACACACACACACACACACACACACACACACACACACACACACACACACACACACACACACACACACACACACACACACACACACACACACACACACACACACACACACACACACACACACACACACACACACACACACACACACACACACACACACACACACACACACACACACACACACACACACACACACACACACACACACACACACACACCACCACACACACACACACACACACACACACACACACACACACACACACACACACACACACACACACACACACACACACACACACACACACACAAACACACATATATATTGTTTTTCAGATACACCGCTATCACATTCAACAATGGCTGGACATATATACTTTAACTTGATGGTGCATTAACAACTATAGTATATACCACCACTAGCAAAACTCCCTTTAGGCACTTCCGGCTTAGACTTGCACATTATTTCGAAAAATGGAATTTATAAAAAGTAAAAAAGGGCCGAAGTGTTATGTGTTTCCTGACAGTAATTTCATCTAAGTTAAAGACTGTATCCGACAATTGGAACTTAAGTTCTGTTTCTCGCATAACTAAATAAATTGTTGGTCCCGATAAAGTCTCGAGAAATACAATTTAGGGATGCCCTCCATCTATGTGGAACGCGAAGCATAACGCACCACTCGTCATCACAAAAAACGTATTTCCTTTTTCAGCCACCCCACACAGCTATCAATTTTTAAACTAAGAAAACCACGTGACCACTCACGTTTGAGATCACGTTATACCACCAATCAGCGCTCTGACGTCGATGTCGACTTTTAGCAGAAATCTCATCGTGCGTATTACTACATTAAGAAAGAATAAACATATCGAGCGATTTATTTCATATCGTGTACTATCTGACAACTGAGGAAGTGCCAGAATCGTCTTTACTTAGATGAAAATATGAGTTTAAAAGAGATAATAATAAGATACCAGTTTCGGATGCTCTGAAAAAGGAAAAAAAGACATAAACACGATCTTTGAAATGCCAATCTATTTTATTTCATCCTAAATAACAACTCTCCATCAACACTTCATTATTGTCTCACGTGCAGAGATATAGTCTGACAGATAAAATATCGACAGATATTTAAACAGTAACATCGATTCTTTGATCGACATAGCGGTCACAAAAAAAATGCGTTTCTTGTAAAGCATGTATTGAAAATTGAATGTTAAAAAATTGCATATGCAATATCATTGAAGTTTGGCCGAGGTATGCAGGAAAATGCATTCTATGGAAAAAACACATGTCACAGGGACCATGCCCTTGGTCTCCTTACTGCTGGCTGGCCCAATGATTAAGGCAGAAGCACACCATTGTATTTTGTGTTAATTGTTTCTAGTTTACAGAGATAATACGTCAGAAGGATTACTACGCGACGGCCACACCTTTAAAAGGTGTACATTAGCGTATATTGGTTTCCTTTCTTCCTCACCGGTTCCATCTGAGTAAAAATACGTAGATTTTAATCTAGATCATACAAAAACTGAAGTTTTCAATAAACTACTCCATTTCAATAAACAAAACATTTTCTACGAAATACAAATGTGTTTTAGCTTTGAATATGTAGACGAGTTTCGACGTTTCTCGTGCAAATATCGGGAAAATTATTCCAAACGAAGGTGCCCATCTTGATATAGCTCAAACGTTTATACAAGAATAACAATGTAATGTGCATTTAATAATTATTTACATTCTTATTAACAAATGATTCTGAAAAATAATTTGGTTTGTGGCCTTTTGAAGTATAACAGCCAACTTTTGGTGGGTCTGATCATTTAGCTTCGTTTAGAATGATTTGTGGAAGAAATTGCACAAGGAAATCTGAAATATTTTAGTGGAACATATTTCGTAAATGTGTCATCGCGTGCTCTTCGTACGCTCGGCCATTTGGGAGGAGTTCATGGACGACAACAAAACCATTCTTTCTTTATATCTTTAATGAGGACCTGTGTGGTACAACAATGATAGTGATATCAAGATTGTTGTTGTCGTCTGAGATATAATAAAACATCAGTTTAAATAATACGTATGTTAACTAATGTCACATAGAAGTGCATGGGCAACGATGAGCAAGAGTTCAACATTATCACAAAACACCAATTAAAATGTAACACACCACAAACCAGTGCAACAAGTCAGATTAATTAATAGTCTCCCTTGAATATTCACTAAATCTAAGTAGGTCCTTTCAATTGTTTTACTCGGTCTTTATGCTTGTGCTCATTGGAGTGTATGTTGATTTTTATGCCTTTCTTGTGATGCCCCGTTATCAAGATTCTCAACAGACACTTCCTTTTTCTTTTTGAAATAACAAATCTCTTTAAGTATTGAGTGGTTTTTAAGTTTTATTCATGCAAAAGTAAGAAATTTCACTGTTTGTAATTGCAATATCTACAAAAGAACAGGCGATGAAGTCCAAGAATTTCAACTGAAAGGACCTACCTACTGTTTGTAATTCATCAGTTATTAACTTACAAGGGAGACAATTTCCAATTCACCAATGTGCCCCATTGAAATTATTGGCGACGCGCTTTATATTATGGAATTCTCACTGAAGTTTGCACGTGGGGATAGTTTGTTTTGCGGACTTTTCTAAACATGATCAATACAGGTCCTAATTCGGTAAAAGGTGTTCTATTTTATGTTTTAATTTTCATATTTATTTTTGTGTGTCTGTAATTTTCAAAATAACTATGAAAATAAATAATAGGATACTAAAGAAACACACTACGTTCGAAAAAAATACTATCTGAACAATACTTATTTATGTAATGTGAGGCTGCTTCACGTGTGCATTTTCTGCTAGTAACCTTTAGTTTTATAGTTAATTATAATAATTTTGCATTTTTTCTTCACATGTAACATCTTTGAAAACCTATTAAATGGTGTCGGGGTTTGCTATTTATTTTGTTTTAAACCATTCTATGGTCTCAGGAATATAAGTTATACAGGCTTTTTCTCAAATAAAAACCATAACGTTTAAATGTGTCTTTGTTACTTGCTCCCATATTGCTTTAATCTCTTTACATCTCCAAATTTTTGCGTCGCCTTTGAAGCTGCGCATCAACGACTTTTCTTGTTATAATTAATAATGGCATAATAGAGTATAACACTTAACTGAATATGGTCAATATATATCCAAAATATAGGAATGATGATCGTGTTATTGTCCAGCGTTCTCCATCCTGTAAAGTACCTGTGCAGTGACGTAGTGGAGGTCAAAGGTAAAGGGTTAGTTGTTTCCCTTTATTAGTTTAAAAACTACTGTGCGGTATTCGCAAATAATATCAAAATTATAACCAACCGTATATTTAACACGAAATAAGGTACATAAAATAATTACCATACGATAAATTATAATTGATTAGGTTGAAAACTGTTTATTTACTAAGCTGAACTAGATAAAATAAAATCCATGTTTCTTTTCACTAAGAGGTTACCTGTGCTTGAAAGAGGGTCCCTATATGCTTAGACACGGTGTTTTAGGTGCACTGGCTAAAGTTTAAGTCGTTACAGGTGGGAAATTGGCGAATTTCGCGGACAGTCGTTGATGGTGACGTGGTAATGATCTCTATATACATTGGCTGCTCTTAACTGCTGTTTGTAACCTGAAGAAAAATACATGTTTGTTTGTTTATTAGGTTTATCGTCCCACCAACAGTATTTCAGTTATCTAGAGACGGTGTCCACTTGAAGCAGGTATAGTGCTGCCTTCACTGTGTATAGCATGCCTTGAACACCTGGCATGACACCACACCCAGTCACATTATCATGACAACGTGCCAACCAGTCGTGGAACTACCCTTATATTTGCTTGAGCGTTAGCAAGGAAGCTATACCACTACCATTTTTAACGACTTTGGTATGTCGCGGCCCGGGATCGAACCCGGGGCCTCCCGTACCTGGAGCCGACGCTCTACCGATTGCCAGGTCCGGTGTCAATAGTTTCCTTATATTTTATATTAACTAGAAGTACATAACATATACTAATCACAAATAATGCTGATAAAAATACATATCGGTACATTAGATATCTCTCTTTCAATCTCTGTCTCTTCTTCATCTTATCCCACTCTGAATCTCTGAATCTCTTTCACTCTATCTCTCCTCCCCTTCTCTCTCTGTCTCTCTCCCTCTCTCTTCCTCTTTACCATTTCATCTCTATCTCTCAATCTCTCGGCGTCCTCTATCTCTTCCTCTTTTCCACCTCATCTCTATCTCTCAATCTCTGCGTTTTCTCAGTGTCTCTGTCTGTCTGTCTGTCTGTCTGTCTGTCTGTCTGTCTGTCTGTCTGTCTGTCTGTCTGTCTGTCTGTCTGTCTGTCTGTCTGTCTGTCTGTCTGTCTGTCTGTCTCTCTCTCACCCTCTCTCACTCTCTCTCTCTCCTCGAATCACTCCCTTTGGCTATAAGGCATTTAGGCATCGGTAAGTCATAAATACCATCAGTATGTTCGGCCAGTTTGCGCAGGAAAGTTTCGATGGCTTTATGCGGCCATTTTGCGCAGAAAGATGATGATTTACGTATTGGGTCATGTCGTGTCTCGCACGGTGCATTTTTTATAAGCAGTAGATATTTTGACTGAAGTCAGTACACTTACATACATTTTTTTATATGAATATAAAGAAATAGAAAAGACTCAATAATAAAAATGTATAAGTTCATGCAATTGTTATTACTCATAAAAATCAATATTCGTATTGCGATGTTTATGTTCAATGCTATTTTTGAATGAACATATGATCAAAACGCGTTAGGGTGCAAAATAGCCAGACGGACTTAATCCTTTGTAAAATTATTTCATTAAAACATTTTGTCAGATACGGAAAATATGGATTCATATTCATTTGATCATTCTTTCAATACAAATGTAAATTAATGCTGAACTTATTTTGCTCAAAGATTTAGTGTTGTTTAGTATTTTACTTTTGATGCTAAAGTAAATTAATGTTGAAATTTTCCTCAAAGAGTTAGTGTTGTTTAGAATTATACCTTTAATGCAAATTTAAATAAATGATGAAATTATTTTGCTCAGAGATTTTATGTTGTTTCTAATGGCATCATATTGAATTATTCAAACAAAATATATACCATAATTACGTGACACTGCGGACGTTACCTATACCCGAATTCAAAACATTACACGGCTGAGAAACAATCTAATACCTGAAAAAAGTAATCCGATTTTGAGCAGTAATCCCTTTCATTTCTTTTGTAGCAGAAGACAATCAAGGAGGGCCGATTGACCGGGAGAATAACGTTAAGTCTATTGTTAGAGAAAAGTCAATCCTGACGTAGAATAATGCTTGCAGCACATTTCATTTATTTGTAACACTTTTTATTGTATAGCAACCATAGTTACCAATCCTAACACGGTACCCTGGCCGCAACATATATAAAACGAGGTCCGTGCGGCCAGTTCGGACAGTTGAGCTAGCCAGTGGTCAATTCGGGTTCGGACTTCCTCTTTTCGTAACATTCCCTACCAGCAAAAATGGGCGAGGTCGATCTTGTTAACAGAGATCCCAATGGACTGAATGAACACATCAAGGTAATTTATATTGTGGATAATAAAATACAGATGTATTATACAAATATTTTGTTTTCTAAACGCTAATATAATATAATACGTTATATACTGACTTTGTATGTGTATATTTTTACGCGAAATAAATTGTTTCAAATTATTTCAACATGATTTCAAATTCTTTCAACATGTCCAAATTTCTATTTACACACAAAGTATTCTGATATATTGTAAAACATTCATTACTGTTAAACTAATGTTTTATATTATAATCGGCAAACATGTAAATTTTAATATGCATTGTAACAAATATGAATTTGCAAAGCTAATATCTAGCAAACATTTATTTAGCTAAATATCTAATATATAAAATATAAATATAATATATAATATTACATATATAATATATAATTTGTCTAAAGTATGTGTTCGGCAAAACCGTTTTTTTTGTAACGCTAATATAAAAAACCGTCAGTCGTACAAATCTATACTACATATTGAAACAACAACTATATATGCAAAAAGCAACGCGTTTACCTGACGCAAGCATTAAAGGCTAGCATTGACACAAGCATTGACGGCTAGCATTGAAGCAAGGATCAAACATGCGAAGATAATGTCTGTTTCTCAATTATCCACAAACTGTAAAGTCATAACATAACATAATTTTAATTATGAACATAAATAACCAGTAACATCTAATTTAATGTTATCACCGTTTATTCAAATCATAACTGGTGACCGGTATTCATTCAACTAACAATGCCTTCAAAAGTATTCTTGGCACGACTTGCCATTTGTTATCTTTGTTATTTTTTGTCTCCTTGCAGTGCTGCTTCGAGGATGTCCTTGGTGAGCCCGAGGGAGCCCACTCCATCGACTGCGTCTGGAAACTCGCCTACACCTGTTTCAACTGCTGGCTTGGTCTCTGCTACAAGATCTCCACCCTGCTGTGTGGCATCTGTATTGCCGCCGAGTGGGGCTGTCAGTTCGCCGGGATCGCCTTCCAGCACGTGTGGTTCATCACACCTTGTCTTAAGGTTTTGGAGCTCAACTGCGGTGTGATGCGCAAACTGTTCGTAGAATGTGTGCAATGCTGCATCCAGCCGTGTTGTGAGGCTTGCGGCGGTATCTTCATTCATTTCAAGAAATAGATTAACTGGGGCAGACATTTATTTTAGATTAACATTTACTATTTATTTCTTGTTTGCAATTTTCGTATGAACGTCATCATAAAACAAGGAAAGAATGACAGCGGAGTTGTTATAAAATATAATAGGTTGTGTGCTTTCAACGTGGACTCGATAAAGAGACATACAAATATTTCCGAGGACATTTTAATATTTATTATTATTTCACTATTTCCATAGGTATATCTGTGATAATGATTATGTGTGATTTTGTTTCATTTATTTGTATGATTCGAAAATGTTACAATAAATATATTTATGTATCTGAAATGTTGTGTGTTCATTTTGGACAGCAATTTGATAAGGCCAGAGATCAATATTCATTCAGAGTTCTCAGTGTTTAAAGGTGGTATTCGTCAGTTCGGGCCAAACATATTTTCATTTAACGGTTTACCAAAGTATTGTTACCTGAACAGATGACGCAAAATGCTTTTTTTTATGTCCTACACCTGTCTGAAATGTGTACCATAACGCCACAATCGTCATTACAAACATGTATTTCCTATCTGAGCCACGCTGCAGAGTTAGCTGTTTTTAAACTAAGACAACCACGTGACCATTCATGGTTTAGCTCATCCCCGCCATCCGCTGTGAATAAAAATCGTCTTTTCTTAGACTAAGGTTTGACTTTTTGCAGAAAATATGCCCCAACCAGGTTTACGTGCATTTGATGAAGAAAAACTGCTAGATATCACCTTTAAGATTTTTTTTTCAACAATAGACCCTTTATAGTACACAGTAAAACGTAGACCAGCTATCTACTAGGCTAACACTCGCCCTTTTTTCAAATTTGTAAATTGGTAATGAAAATATAATCCTTATATATGCTTAAGACAATTGAAAATAAAAGTTTCACTGGCGTCTCTTGGTACCGCGATGATGTAAAATAGTAACGATTACTGTCATGTATGACATAAATAAAACATAACAAAGTATTCTATAAAAACGTGACATTACAAAACATATTATTATTAATTATTAGTTCTATAAAAAGCACCTGCTACGTTCAATAACATGACGGCCTGCTTTAAATCAATGCCAATATCTTTATCACTTTTTCGGCCCCAGCCGAAAAGTGACATAGACATAAAGGCCGCATTTGAAGTGATTTGATTGGCTACTAAGATAGGGCCATATAATGATATAGATTTCAGCAAAAAGCTCTGGGAAATGGCATTCATTTTGTTTTAACTCGGTCTATGTATAAACGCCGACAAGTTGCATAAATTCATGAATCAAAATATTCTCAGTTTTCAAACATTCACGGCATGAATTGGTAGTGTTTAACCAAATGTGCTATAAATTTACAAACGTGTAGATTTCACAAAAACACAAGCAAGTTTTTTTCTGACTTGGATTAATGCAATGTACTGTTATTTTACAGTTGTTCTTGAATTAAGTATTAAGGGTAAAATGTTATAAGTACATGGGCTATAAAAGCTTGACATTACATAACATATCAGTATTTAACCGAAATAAAGACGGAAATCAGGCTAGAAATAAATATCAGTTTAACAGGCTTTTGTCTTAGAAGAAAATGTAGTTATGAGGAAGTGTTTTCTGGTTCATTTTTTTAATATTATTATAACGAATAATTTTCTTAGTTATTTTTTTCTTTAAAAAAATGTGTCAAGCATCTAACATCATGCATTATCATTTGTTCAAATAGTTATTAAGCTGAAGTATGATTTTACATGAATATGTAATATAATCATAAAACATTATTTCAATTGTGTTTTTGTGGACTTTCCATTACTTAAAAAGCGAAATGTTTTCGTCGTCGTCGTCGTCGTCGTCGTCGTGATGATGATTCTGATGAGAACGGTCATATTATGATGACAAGTTTTGTCCAGCTTTAAATAAACGTGTTTATAAAAGATGAATAAGCTTTAAAATGTTTGTTTGTTTGTTTGTTTGTTTGTTTGTTTGTTTATTGGGTTTATCGTCCCACCAACAGTATTTCAGTTATCTGGAGACTGTGTCCATCTGAAGCAGATATAGTGTTGCCTTCATTGTGTATAGCATACCATGAACACCTGGCATGATACAACACCCGGTCACATTATCCTGACAAGGGACCAACCAGTCGTGGAACTTTAAAATGTGTCATTGTTTAAATATGTTTATATGCATTTTGTAAGTCGTAAATCTACTTCTTTGCACTCCCTTACAATATATAAGGCCTAATTTTTGAAGGAGATGACATTGAGATGCTGAAAGAGGAACACGTATTTATTCATTCACGTCAAATCATACAATAGGCCATGAAGTTTTCATGAAACCATTATATATTGCACATGGATATGTTAACGTACATGAGACTTAAATGACTATTGTAACATAAAATGTAATATCAACACCCGCTGATATTACTTATAAGCGTTCGAAGACAAACTATTATTTTTTAAGTGTAACGCAGGCCCGTGCACTCCAACAGTCAACCATCCATGCAACAGCCACAGTAACCGTTGCTTAACCGCGCAACTTTGGAAGCCGCTTAAACCACGTCGCTAAAGAGTTGACCCAGCAGCGAGGCTGGTTTGAAGTGCTTATATTTTTACATCTGCGGTCGTAACGAATTGGTTAAATAGTTCGATGTGTATAAACGTTTTGTTATATTCTTTCTTGTGGATGAGAAGTTGTTATCAAAGAATCGCATAAAATCGAACATATATATTGTCTCTTTATTTTCTTCAGAAATTCAGGTTTCGTATTGTGTTTGTACATTGTATTCTTAATTTGACGGACAACCTGATTTTTTTCAGTATCTGTATGTGAGAAAGATGTCAATGCCTTGCGACTATTCCCGGGCTGATCATTGGTTTGAAACAA
This sequence comes from Sinonovacula constricta, assembly GCA_007844125.1. Lineage (NCBI taxonomy): Eukaryota > Metazoa > Mollusca > Bivalvia > Cardiida > Solecurtidae > Sinonovacula > Sinonovacula constricta. Next base: position 29,838,987 of record CM017561.1, on the reverse strand, counting down.
ACAAACAAAACAACAACATGTATACAACACATTTTTTTCAACGCGGCAAAAGAATAAACACTTAATACCTTTGTTAATGTTTTTACAAATATGTCAAAAAGCACCATAAATATATAAACAATCACTATTATGACCGAAGCGAAAATACAAAACACATCCATTATAGACGTGATAAACAACACACAAGATAGCGTTTGCCATGTGCTGTCTCACAGTTTACGATCAAATTGATATAAATGTGCATATGCATTTACACTTAAAGATTTTGTCGAGTTTCCCGATGTCGTCATCACATAGTATTTGCTTCACGGCAGTCTTCTTGCACAAGGTTACCACGAATTACTCCAAATTATAAATTATATTTTAAATTGTTCATAAATAAATCACTGAATATACCATATAGACATTCATATTTGAAAAAGAGACTTGAATGAGCCATTTCTCCAAAAATTGCGTCTTTTTATTTTTGCACCGCATTTATTGCTTAAACCTCCATGTATAAATGTATAGGTTCCCTTGTTAACACTTTAATAATAACCTCAACTTTTATATATCTGAGTTTTGGACAGTGCACCGTTAAATTTTCTGTTAACATACATGTTCTTTAGATCATGATCTCATTTTTAACTTGTTTGGTGATTAACTGGTTATTACAATGATTTAAATAAAATGTTCCTGTAGTAAAATGTCAATGTAGTTGTCTGATCGAAATCTGCAATATTTGCTGCCGAGTCTCTATAAAAATGTATCAGAATACGAGCATGTGGCTGTGCGTAGCTTTTTGCATTGTAACAAAAAATATTGCTTGATAAATTTCTAGCCTTAAGTTGAGAGATTTCTTAAGATAAAACGCGCCGGCTTTTCATACAATATGTGCAGCTTTCTAAATGAAAATTCAGCTTCGATAGCGTATTCATTTGACCTCTCCATCATTTTGTTTATAACATAAGCTAGGGAATAATATATAGCAAACATTTGTTTATAAATTCAAAAAGAAACATCTACTCAGCCTTTCCAGTATAACATATGTGCATTTATTATCCTAATTTCGATGACCATTGCTTTGCATTAGCAGTAGAAATCTAATTCTCGAAAACATGTTAAAACAAAACAATTAACGTAATTAAACATTTTCTTGCATCATGCATCGCATGTTCATGTTTCTATCAATATACAACGCAAGTGAAAACAAGAATTTCTTTTATTTATTTCTTTTGTCCTAACTACCAAATAACAAAAGTCAGCAATCTCTATTAAGAAAGTGGGGATTACTTCGATTTAATTCCTCTTTTATTGGCAATCACAAATAATCTTTCATAAAATGTGCAACGTGACAACATATTACGGACTGAAATCGTATACAACAATAGGTGTTTGTAACAGGTGCAATTAGCGTGACAATTAAACCTTATTGTTGCACCGTTACGGTCACGATACCGTCCGAACATGTCCGAATGTTCAGGCAGGAACGTTTACCTCGCGGCATCGTTGTTCACACTCGGGGGATAATACGGAAATACCATAGAAACAGACCCGAGCACAACCTTGGGTCTCGAGTATAAAAGTTCCGGTTGTCGGGGTCAGTAATCATTCGTAGCCAAAGCTCGAACAGTGCTTGACGTTCTATTTCTTTTGGACTTATTTTAAATACACACAAGAACCATGGGCGAGGTCGATCTTGTTAACAGAGATCCCAATGGATTGAACGAACACATTAAGGTAAATAACTATTTTTTATTGTTTTGTTTTTGTCCTATTTTTTTTTATTGAAAAACAATTTCAGTGAAATCTAAACCACAATCTAAATGTTGTTAATTTAAAAGGACGTATGCAGTTTTGTTTTTAACGTGAAAACACAACAAATTGTTTTTTTCACACTTTTGTTTGATAACAATAACGAATGTTTCAAGAAAGAAATTTCTACATTTACAATCAGCCAGGAATCAGAATATATGTTTTATAGTGCGGTAGCTGTTCCGAGATTGTGTGCTTTATCAACATAAAACTAGGCTTTATTTTCTAAGAAGGTATTTGACATAGACGATTATTGTCTTTGCGACCGATCTTTGAATCAAACTTCAATCAAAAGCAACACATTTTCTAGATAAAAACGTTGGGAACAAAATAACCATACTATTATTTCCAGCAGCTCGTTAGATTGCTTGTCGGGACCCGTCGTATAACCACCTATGGCATTTATGTTTTCAGTGTACATTCGAGGACGTCTTAGGAGAACCAGAGGGAGCCCACTCCATCGACTGCGTCTGGAAACTTGCCTACACCTGCTTCAACCTGTGGCTGAACCTCTGCTACAAGATCTCCACCCTGCTGTGTGGCATCTGTATTGCCGCCGAATGGGGCTGTCAGTTCGCCGGAATCGCCTTCCAGCACGTGTGGTTCATCACACCTTGCCTTAAGGTTTTGGAGCTCAACTGCGGTGTGATGCGCAAACTGTTCGTGGAATGTGTGCAATGCTGCATCCAGCCGTGTTGTGAGGCTTGCGGAGGTATCTTCATTCATTTCAAGAAGTGAAAACAACGCGACTGGGACCTTATCTGACGTCACGACCACGAACTGTTCATCGTTCACGGCACATGCTATCTGGTTTATTAACTTCGTTGTGCAACTTTTTGGATTAAAGCCGTACACAGTTGTTCATTTCTAGCTTTCGAGAATATTTTAATTTAGACTAGCATTAGAAAATGGTGTCTAAAGTTTCGTTCCATACTCAACTATTAACAACGTTTGAGATCAACAACAAATTGATTATGTCTAAATTAAATCAGCAACAGATGAACTTGGCTCAGTCATTTTTTTCGCGAGGTTTGCCATATGACTATTGACATGGTCTTAATGCAGGACTCATTCTAAAAGTCAGTTTATTCTTTAGATTCTTTAGTTTTGTTTCACTGTGATATAAAGCCCACGTTTTTAGAAAAATGCCATGATGTAAATTTAATAATGTTACAGATATCTATTTAAATACATTTCCATATTGTCAGGGAAAATGTATGTTATATATAATTTATTTGTATGTTGTTCATTATAAAATATTTAAAAAATATTTTTGACAATTTATTGACAATGTTTTAATAAAATATTTACTTAACACCTTTTTATGTTCTTTTTTGTCCCGCCCCCTACTGGTCAGTTATCACACAAGATACATGTCTTCGTCTTCTTCTCCTTCACATCTTCTTCTTATTCTACTTCTACTTCTTCTTCTACTTCTTCTTCTTCTACTTCTTCTACTTAACTTCTACTTCTTCTTTTTCTACTCTTTCTTCTTTGTCGTCTTCGAACACTTTTACGTCGTCGTCTTATTCTTTTTCTCCTCTCCTCATTCTTTTCTCCATCATCTTCTTCTTCTTCATCAACATCATTTCTTCTTTTTCGTCTTCTTCTAATACTTTCTCCTTTTCTTGTATTCGTCCTCTCTTTATTGTTTCTTACTTTATTTTTGCTTTCGGAGGATAAGAGCATAACGCCCCAATCTATATATCAAGTAAGAAATCAGAACAGAATAGTAGAGAAGTTTATTTTAAAAATAAATTCCACCTGTTCATTATACAATGTGGTGATACAAAGATACATATTAAGAGTTGCGTTTCAAAAAAATATGGAAAATAAAGGAAACGTGTGTTTTAAATACTTATATAATATTGTGTATAAAAAGTATAATTGTTTATAACGTTTAAATATAATCTCATCTTTGAACGTCAAAAATCACTACGTCCACAATATCATCTATTAAAAGATCATTTCTAAGATAACTATATGGTTGAAATTGGAAAAAATACACGAAACTCGTATTTGTTGATTTTTCAAGTAAAAGTTACACATTATATTGTCTTTTATTTGATTAACTATATAACTATGTGTACAAAACGTGGAGCAAAGTGACACAAGAAATAATGAATACACAGCTTTTGTTTCTGTCCTTACTATATACAAACTTGTACAGGTCAATATCTTATAATAAATGAGTGCCTTTGTTCAATTTTGTATTAAACCGCTTATCAGCTTTGTTCATTCAAACGTTAACTTCACACTAGCTTTTATATAATTGTTGTTTTCGTGATATAGAATTTAAAAACCTTTAGCCTTCATTTATATATGTCAATTTTGCTTGTATATAAATGCGCATGCGTAATATGCAAATATATAACTGACTGGCACGTATTGTCATTGTTGGTGCAATAAGTCTTTTATATTTCTATAAAATAATACAATCTGAAATGTATTTGTAGCCGTGTACAATACTCACATAAATAAATCGCCAGCAGGCGCTGTTGGAACGCACTTAAAGGCCCAGCGCGCTTTTGGTTTGGACTGCAATGCGCCGTATGCACTGTGGGATCCGATTCGAACTTGGTATTTGTTACCTTTCTAATTGCGATTATGTTGACCTTTCTTTGCGCGATTGTAAAGCACTTTAGTGTCAGAACTTTAAACACAAAGTTATTAGATTTCACATTAGTTATATACCGGGTTATATATCGGCAAAAAGTCGTTGTATAATATAAAACAGCTCAGTAAGTACTTTAGGAGAAATGTAAAAATTTGACATGAATAAAGTCTCGATGGGATAAATATATAAAAATAATTATCTCTGAAATCGGCCTAATGTACATGTATAACCATATTTTAAAACGCGTATACCTATATATACGCGTATCCTATATATAATACCATAATCAATATATATATATATATATATATTATTGTATACAGCTCAAAACATAAAGAGATTGTCTAAAATTTACAAATATGACTAAACAAATAAGTTAAAACTACATATAAAGAAATTTAATGTATCGGATTCTCTTTTAGGCATTTAGGTCTATTAATTATAAGGTTACTTAGTACTAATTAACTGTTTTTGGCAAATCGTGTACATCTAGACCAGGAAGCCTCCATTGGTAGCTGCATCGACTCTAGCTATGTATCTAACTACCATTACATATTTTAACAATCTATCTCTTTATCTTTATCTTTATCATGTGCTTCATCTGTATTTTCTTTCCAGGGCACTGTGAGCTCCACCACTAGCACTCGTTTGGAATCTTTTGACCACAGCGCAATGTCGGTTCGGAGAATTGTGTGGGTCATTTTTTCCGGAAACTTGGCCCTCTTCTTAAGGTCTACCAGAAGTTCCCAACTATCTGATTATTAAAGGATACTGGTGGGCTTTGTGTTTGACTGTTTCTTAGTCCCTCGTGTCACAAAGTTAATAAGGTCCGGGACTTTCTTAATCTTTGATCTCCTCTCCAAATCAAGGACGTGTGCCAGTTCTGTAAGGACTCTATCGTTGCGCCACCTGTATGGTCCTTGAGTCAAAGAGGTAGGACAACCAGACAGTATGTGACGCAGTGTACCGGTGCAAGCAATTAAACTACAATTTAATTAATTCAAAATTTACCAAATTTGAATAATAACCGAAGTTAAATGCATGAAAGCGCCGCAATTTACTTGTTTATAGAACAAAATAGCGCGGCGATAATCATATGTAGTATGAAGGGGCTAAGAAAAGAGACAATGCTTCGCATTTTCTGAAAGACTTTTAGGGTTGTTAGTCATTAAAGTCATATATGGTTTCGGAATGGACCCTCTTCTGTCGCTAAATACTGTGTGTTAGCCTGTATGATCTTGTAGTGCGAATGTTTAAATGCTCAAACTGAATAAAATATAACTTTGATTCCTCTCACTAACAAAATATGTAAATAAAACCTTACCCTCGCTTTTGTGGCCACAGTGAATCATAGCCGATAATTTCATCTGGCATTTCCGATAAATACACCGAAAGTGAACGATGTCGTCGGTGTTTATCCGACCAGAATTCTACATTTGTGATTTCCATCACGAGATAATGTTCTTCTGCTTCTTTCCGAAGAAGACAAAACTTCGAGTCGGGCTTCCTTCTTTGGCCATTGTTATTTACGAATTAAGGGTCACGGACGAAAGTAAAAGCACGTCACGGGATAATAGGAACGCTTACGTAACTGATCGGAACATTTTGTTTAAACCTATTTATTAGTCGGCGTCCATGGTCTAGTGGTAAAGACGTTGGACTCCGGATCGGCTGGTCCTGGGTTCGAACCTCGAAACGGACTACGTGATGTTAGTCCTTGAGCAAGACTATTTTCTGCACATTGATCCAGGTACTCAGTACCTGAAGACTGGTTCTACACAGGAAGTGGGCAGTCGAGAGTGATTGGTATACGTTGAAAAGACTTTCCCAATCGACTATAAATAAATAGGTTTACACAAAAATAAAATCGTAACATTTCGAGATTCAACCTAAGTAATTTAAAATGACTCCCAAGTGATAAAAGATTTTTTAAATTTATAAATTATTTGATTGACTCATACAATTAATGTTAACAAATATGGACAAAAAGCCATTATATACGTTACATAATGTATATGAAACTTTTTTGCACCAAATTTAATTATGAAATTCCAAACCATATATAACTTTAACAATTTACAGTGCAACTATGCCAATAAACGTCAGAAATCAGGTACGATATAGACAAACAAGTTACTGAAATTTTAATTGTAGTGCATGTATAATCGGGACGTTCCGTGTATCTACCGTCTTTTCATTTTTTCAGTTTTGTTTCTCAGTAAGAAAAACGGAAAAGGTACAGAATGTTCATTTTTGTATTTCTAAATCAAAATTAAAAAACAACAACAAAAAACAACAACAAATATATGTATTCCAAACCGTTTTCCTAACTCAAACATGTAGATTAAAAAAGGAGAAGTCTAACCGTTTACCGTTGCACAAAATGAAACAATGAAACAGTACCAAATAATATGAACGCCAGTAAAGATGAATGACTGCACACTTATTTCTGGCCGCCATTGAATCTTGTGTATTTTGTCTTGCTAGTTACTGCCCTTGCAGGACCAAGCGATCGCAGCGCCTCTCGTTTTTCGTTTTGTGAAACGATAAGCGGTAAACGGTTAGAGATCTCTTTTTTAGGTCCATGTTTACGTTAGGAAAACGGTTTGGTATACATATATTTCTGTTTTTTTTTTTTTGTTGTTTTTTTTTAAATTCGATATCGGAAAACAAATAAAGAACATTCTGTACCTTTTCCGGGCTGCTTTTTTACTAATCAAAAATTAAAAAAGAAAAGACGGTATATAAACGGACCCAGGACAATATTTCATAGAGAATTTGCATTCTCAAAGTCAATTAGAGCTCTGGTCATAGTAACCTAATGCACATACACTATTCTTTAATACAAATACAGCCAATACTAACTCGTAAATTATTAAAAGTTTAAACGTTATGACTAATGAATTTGAACTTGATAATAAATAAGAGGTTGACAGGGCCTTACAAATCAAATCGATATTTTGAAAAAAAGGTAGAGTAAACATAGTGAATTAACCTTTACACTGGAATACTATCTGTTATTGGCAACATATGCTTTCAATCTGGTTGCCAACCAGGTCAGAATACATTTATGGTACGTACTATTTTTATTGGTTCAGGATGAACATCAATACGGCATGAAAGGTTACCCGGGGTTACTGATGCTGGTAGCCACCCTGCACGTCCATAAAGCCAATAGTCCCAGCTCCCGCGTGACATTTCTTGCTTGGATGTTGAACACAGCACTGGTTTTTGCGACCATTCCCTTTCCTAACGCCGGTAGAACACTAACACCTAACTATGGGAGAAGTCGACCTTGTTAACAGAGATCCGAACAATCTTAACGACCATATTAAGGTAAATTCGTGAAATAGGGCAGTATTTCAGTTTTTTTTAATTAAAATATTATAAAATTGTCTTTACGAAGTTGTAATTATATGCTAAAATTTAATTCGCAAAAGAGGGCGGAATGTTAAGTTTATAGAACTATAAACTATATTGTGCAACAAGTTTATTGTTATTGCATTTATAAACAAATAATATAAGTTTAACCTATATCAATGTCTACAAATGTGAATGGTTTGGACAATTAAACATTATTATATTAATTTCAATGGATTCAGGCTACTTTCTGGACTGGACTGGACATATTTTAATGGATTGTGCATATAAACTTTGATCCATGTCATGCTTGATTTTTTCCTCAAATATTAACTGGTTTTCTTTTGCCGACAGTGCACCTTCGAGGATGTCCTTGGTGAGCCCGAGGGAGCCCACTCCATCGACTGCGTCTGGAAACTCGCCTACACCTGTTTCAACTGCTGGCTTGGTCTCTGCTACAAGCTCTCCACCCTGTTTTGTGGCATCTGTATTGCCGCCGAGTGGGGTTGTGAGTTCGCCGGGATCGCTTTCCAGCACGTGTGGTTCATTACGCCAATGCTTCGTGTTTTGGAGATTAACTGCGGCGTTCTAAAGAAATTGTGCCATTCCTGCACTAGCTGCTGTGTCGAACCTTGCTGCGAGTCATGCGGCGCCATATTTAATGCATTCAGGAAATAGTGGCATCGTTTTTCCACGGACGATACAATCAGTTTTTTAAAGTATTATGTAAATTGATTTGTATTTACTTTTTAGAAGTTATTCTTGATGTATTGAAATGCGGAGAAAAAAAAATTGTACAAGCAGTGTGCTTCTTAACTGCTATAACTATATAAGTATTTTTCAACTATCTCTATTTCACTGTGTATGTGTTTGGACGTTTGGGTATTTTTTTGGAAACGTATTTATATTTCCAATTATGTTTACAGTAGATGGAATGTGTGCATTCAAGAACATCGACGTTTTAACTTATTTTGGAGAAAACAACCACGATAGCAACAACAACTGCAACAATAACAACAGCAAGGAATCAAACTCTGATGTTGTTAATGCGTTCCTTACTTGATAACATCTCTGTTTTTTCTTAAAATTCATTTAGAGGGATTATAAGGTTTGCCAACTGTCTAAATTTCAAGCATGTCACCATCATCTGAATCCACGACAAATATTCCGTTATCACTACGTACATATACAGTGGTTAACTTAGCTAGAAAAAAAAACTTCATTCTCGTGAATATATTCACGATGGATTTTATTGGCTCCACGTCCAAAAACGGCACGGAAATTCAGCCAATAAAATTATTACGATTTGTTAACAATAGACGTCACAACTGACGTCACAGGTTAGTGCGGCCATCTTGACATTGACAAAAATTGTTGATTGTTTTAAAGCGCATTTTCAATGGACCGCTGGCTGATATGAATATTCATTAAAAAGAACCTTTATCACCTTAAAGGTATTATCCGGTCGTTTGGACAAAATATATTTACCCATATAACCAAATATTTTTAAACTAAAAAAAAACACGTGACAACTTACATTTGAGATCGTGTTATATCGTCATTCGAGTAGTCTGCGCTGACGTCGGTATCTATTTTTAGCAGAGATCCCTTTCGTACATATTTATAGATTTGTAAAGAATGAACATTTATTTTGTCGCAATGTGTGCTGTCTCAAATATGGGTAGTGTTGAAAATCGTCTTTACTCAGACTAAAGTATTTATTGATGCAGAAATTATACATAAATTCCCAGAAATCGTGGACAGATATTGTAACATGCATTTGGCATAGATAAACTATCGGATACCAACTTTAATATCCCACGGTAACCATGTTGCAGAATTGCACGAGGAAACGTAGGTTCCGACGATGGCATGTGACATGTTTATTAAAAATGGCAGGTCAGCTACAATTATTGACATCCGTGCAGTCGTCACTGTGGTCAGAATAGGTAATCAATCCGCAATGTATTCTATTCAACTAGTGACCATTGTCAATACTACAACCCGCGAAAAGAAGGATAATAAAACAACGATATGGATGTGCATGGCAAACATTGATTGTTGTTAAGGCATTGTTGTTTTACCATGAAAACGGCTCTTTTTATAGCACCATATACTATTTTATCCAAACAATCCTTCTGCGCCAAGCAATGGTTTGGGAATATTTTGGAAAATTGTTGAGAACTGGTTATTGCCATAAGTATTTGTTTACCATATCAATTCCTGTCATTCTTTTACCAGTCGTCTTCATTAGCCTACATGTACTTCAAGGTAAACTTTACATGATAGTCTATTTGCTTAGCTGTAAATACATGCCATACTTTTAGATTTTTATAACTTGGATTATATTCTACCTCTGTGTCCATTTAGGCATTTAAAATCATTTAAAATCAAAGAACATCAGGTACCTGAAAAGCCTTTTTACCGTATTTTTTATTGTATTATAAATGTTACAACCGTCCGGTAATTAATGCACACGTAGATCCTATGACTAGCTTGTGAGCATTTCTGTGATATCAAAATACATGTATTTACATATACATATAAAGCGATATTTTGAGTGTTGCATCCTCGTGTTTCATATTGCTATATACGTGAAAAGTCATAATAATGTGTCCGTAATTATTATTAATTATCGTATGTATGTGGTTAATTAAATGTATGTACGAAATGTCTGTTTTTATTTTCATTTACACCCAATATCATGTTTAATTTGTGTGTATATATATATATATATATAAACCGGGCCAGCTAGCGACATACCAAAGTCGTTTTAAATGGTAGTGGTATAGCTCCCTTGCTAACGCTCAAGCAAATATAAGGGGTGTCAAGTAGTCACCAGATAACTGAAATACTGTTGGTGGGACGATAAACCCAATAAATAAATAAATAAATAAATAAATATACATATACTGCAGCAAAACGAAATGTGCCAGTGTAATATGTATTTTTATAATATAAAACAGCAGCATTGCATAGTTTCGGCACCTAAATAGTTTTGTTCGCGCCTCTTTGGAGAGCGGTGCCTCTGATAGATAAAAATATTTAATATTTTTATCTGGACAATAAGGCAGCAGTCAATAACAGGAATTCGCAGCTGTTTGGCGTGCCATTTTAACGGAAATAACTGAGTATGCCGAGGACAACAATGCAGCTTGCAGTTACATGTATAAAAGTATATCACCAAGAAAGGTAGGATGTGCGGCATTTAAGGCGCCGTAGCGAGCATACGTTTAAAACAAAAAGACGATTTACCTGGGAACTAAACACTCTCTTACACTGTCGATTAATTACATAAACAGTAACGAACCATAACTCTGATATATCTATATTTACAAGATGTATTGCTAACATCGGTATACTCTGTTTCTTTTGTTAAACAATACTTCGCCAAACAGATTCTTATAAATGCAGCTACTTTTTTACAATTGCAAGCTGCGCACTATTGTTGCAAGCTACACTGTTAAAACATAAAACTCAGGGTGTTTTTTTTTCTCTAAAAAATCATCCCACACACGCACCCCCCCCCCCCCCCCCCCCCCCCCCCCCCCTGGATCCATCCCTGGCCGGGATACATGTACTTTACATACTAAAGCAATGACAAATTTATTTTTTATCTACACAGCATGGCAATTTTATACATCGTTTATCGTTTAAGCATTTACTTTATCCATCTATATATTTAATGAATTTCAAACGTTAAAGTAATATACTTGTTTAAATCACTTATAAACAGTGTTATTTTATAACACGAGTGCTGATAACTCAGGTCAGGAAACAGTTTGTCAAACATACTGGAATGTCAGATATTGCCTTATCACGATTGTTCTGGACAGTGTAGCGAAATCCATCGACAGTACGCCATTGGCGGAAATAAGTTTTTCCTGTGTTTCAACATTTAATCTCAAATGTGCCAATCAAATAAAAAACATATTGACATGTTCCCGGGTCGAAGACTATACGCGTCTGTGGAAACGCACGTTCTCTCCAACGCACATTGGGGTCCGACCCTGAAGTGGGTTCGTCCTAACGCACACCGGGGTCCGCTTTAAAACTGACCCTGAAGTGGGTTCGGTTTAACGCACACCAGGGTCCGCTTTAAAGCTGACCCGGAAGAGTGTTCGGTCAAACGCACACCGGTGTCCGCTTTAAAACTGACCATGAAGTGGGTTCGGTCTAACGCACACCGGTGTCCGCTTTAAAACTGACCATGAAGTGGGTTCGGTCTAACGCACGCCATGGTCAGCTTTAAAACTGACCATGAAGTGGGTTCGGTCAAACGCACACCGGTGTCCGCTTTAAAACAGACCCTGAAGTGGGTTCGGTCTAACGCACGCCGGGGTCCGCTTTAAAACTGACCCGGAAGTGGGTTCGGTCTAACGCACCCCCGGGACGCACACCGGGGTCCGCTTTAAAACTGACCCGGAAGTGGGTTCGGTCAAACGCACACCGCTGTCCGCTTTTAAACAGACCATGAAGTGGGCTCTGTCTAACGCACACCGGTGTCCGCTTTAAAACTGACCCGGAAGTGGGTTCGGTCAAACGCACACCGGGGTCCGCTTTAAAACTGACCCGGCAGTGGGTTCGGTCTAACGCACACCAGGGTCCGCTTTAAAGCTGACCCGGAAGTGTGTTCGGTCAAACGCACACCGGTGTCCGCTTTAAAACTGACCATGAAGTGGGTTCGGTCTAACGCACACCGGTGTCCGCTTTAAAACTGACCATGAAGTGGGTTCGGTCTAACGCACGCCATGGTCAGCTTTAAAACTGACCATGAAGTGGGTTCGGTCAAACGCACACCGGTGTCCGCTTTAAAACAGACCCTGAAGTGGGTTCGGTCTAACGCACGCCGGGGTCCGCTTTAAAACTGACCCGGAAGTGGGTTCGGTCTAACGCACCCCCGGGACGCACACCGGGGTCCGCTTTAAAACTGACCCGGAAGTGGGTTCGGTCAAACGCACACCGCTGTCCGCTTTTAAACAGACCATGAAGTGGGTTCTGTCTAACGCACACCGGTGTCCGCTTTAAAACTGACCCGGAAGTGGGTTCGGTCAAACGCACACTGGGGTCCGCTTTAAAACTGACCCGGCAGTGGGTTCGGCCAAACGAACACCGGAATCCTCTTTAACATTGAAACCTTGTAGTTCCTTGGAACCGGTAGACAGTTCCTACACACACATTTTCGAGTTTAATTTCGAGGCAAACATTTGAAGGCCATGCCAAACACCTTCATATTTTTGTTCTTTGTTTGCAATATTTATAGCAAATTTATTTGATAAAATCTACAGTTTACTTGAAGAAAAAGAAGAACAGAAGACAACTACACTAAACATGTTATTCGAGCCACCGACCTTTGAAATGAAAGCGATACGCTCTAAAGCCTCGACAACAGAGGCATCTTTGTGATATTGCCGTTTGTTAATAGTGTTCTTTTAATTTTCGTCATTCAGAATACTCCAATCATTCTTGTTGCAAACAATGTGAAAGACTGGCTATTAAAGTTTACTATGCTACTAACCGCAAACGATGCCGATAGAGATTAGTCAAAGTACATAAAATATCAAAATATCATAATGACCGATGTGCTGGATGTTAAACACTTCATTATATGCCAAGTTTTAGGGAATTTAGTAATGGTGATATGAGTTGTGTCTGTTTTCTTTTTCTTTTTTTGGTCATTTTTATTTGTTTTAAATTTGCGCCCTCAGTCTAGCAGTGCCTTGATATTTGCGTACATGCATACGTTTGACGTTGCTTTATAAGAAATAGTGAAATAAAAACAACACATCTTCAATTAGGATTCTGCATGGGCGATAAGTGAGACTAACTATAAACTGTGGTCGACGACAGGTAGGGATCCAGGGGGCGGCGGGGGGGGGGGGGGGGCACACCCCTCCCCTACCACTCACCAGGTAAAAGAGTAGAGTTGCACATGTGAGCTTAAAAATACTAAGCCTTGACAGCCTTTAAAGTAAATTTGTTTGTTGACTGCTTACGTCTAAGTTAGGGTCCCTTACGGTGTATCTTTATCTGGTACTTATCAATCATATTTTTGTCGCCCATTTAGTCCTGAAATTTAGTCCTGAATGTAAAAATAGGTTAGATCTACAACACATCACTAGTAATGTTTAAATATTTTGAACCACCTTTAAATGTCAACAAACGGGGTTTACATATGGCACACAAAAATGATAAATTGAACTAAGATCGTGAGACGCTTAGTTTACATGTTACGTCAAAGATGTTAACATATTATCGTTTGTTTCATTGATTTCCCGTGTTCTTGTTGATGATTTATTTGCAATGAAATTTGTTCTTGTCTATTATTTGTATTGTATGCTAAATTGCTCATTGCTCATACCGCATAGAGCGATAAAGATTTGAATAGAGTTGAGTTGATTAGGAATAATTCTGCAACCAAATACATACCCTGCTTAAATAAAGTGTGTTTATGCATAATGTAAAAGATGTTGGCGACACATTTGCAATTTGGATGACACGGCAACTTCTAAATTGTTAACCTTTATCATGCTTAAATAATTCATAAGCAACACAAGCCCTTTGTTCTCTGCTAACAAAGGTAGCACACAATTTTACAGATTTAAGCAAATAGTGTAGATCTTAATCTGACAGCTCACGATGGGGGGCTGCCAGATCTGGACCGACACTTTTCGATTAAGCTGTATCATGAAATCATAATCAGTAGGTAAATAGTTAAAGATGGTATCCGAAAGTTTGGACCAACATTAATTTCTTTTCTCAAATAACAAAAAAAAATTATCTTTATCTGAAATGGTCCTGCAATATGCTGTTCATTGATGTCCTATTGGTGTGAACAGTAAAGCATAAATAACCACTCGCCAATGCAAACAGGTACTTCCTATCCGAGCCACGCTGCAGAGATAGCAATTTTTAAACTAAGAAAACCACGCGACCACTTACTTTTGAGATGACGATTTATAGTCATACGGGTAATCCGCTTTGACGTCGGTATCTATTTTTAGCAAAGACCATTGTCGAGCTTTTATACATTTGAAAAGAATACACATTATTTGTGTCTAACAATTCAGTTTGTGTTCAAAATTGTATATAAAATGAAGCTCAAATTCCCTTAAGCAGTGGTTCGATATCGTTATATGTATTTGATATTGACAAACTGTCGAATACCATCATTAAATAATGATCTGGAAATCTGCGAATAAACGGTCACGCCAGACACCAATCTGATCACCTCGGCCTTTATGCTATGCAAGAGACCTCTGACATAATAAGGCGCCATCTTGGATCTACTTTGTGTGTCTTAGTTTTAATACTGGGTATTTAATGTTGACTTTTCAATTTTCCGTAAATCATATAGATTGTATTGATAAAAAAAATCGTTGTTATTGCAAGATATACTCAACTAAATGATATATATATAATTTGTTACTTTCTCGCGAACGGACACTGTTTCATAACTCAGGCGACGCACTTTGGTGTATTCTAGAGCTATGTACGAGGTGTATTTTACGAACCATACGGAAATACCCGAAGTTTTACGATTGGCCAGACACGTTGCAAAGATAATACGTTTCTGGGGCAGTGACGTACGTCAGCATTGTTGGAACAGTCGATTGAGCCAAATAATCGAAAGCCATTACATCTAGACCATGAATTAATAAACACGGGTAACTATGCAACTTCTTGGAACTGTTTGTAAACAGAATGAAACATTGATGAAGCGCGATGCTTGTGTAGCGACACAGGCTTCCAATACAAATCAGCAAGACGATCGTCATTCACGGAGGGGCGTCTTTGGAGACAATACACATCTATTGCCGGTGGAATTAATAAATTGGATAAAATGGGCGTCGATCTCGATAACAGGGACCCGAACGATTTAAACAGTCATATTAAGGTATGATGTGTGTTATCATTTTTTCGAGTTTAACTATAAAACGTCACAGTTTTGTGTGGGTTCCATATGACACATAGCGCCATACGATCAAGGGTCGTAATCATAAAAAAGTAATATTTCTAACTTAAACTAAGGAACTTCCTTTAATTTGGAAAAAAAATCCAAAGAATTTTCTTAGATTTAATGGTTTTATTAATTAGATTTAAGAAATATTCATATAAATAAGGGAAGTATTTCAAGATTGAAGAAAATTCTTTCAGTTAAGTCAGAACACCGGCAAAGAGTCTTTATGATAATAACTTCAACACTTTATGTGCATTTTCATTAGTGCATTACTATCGAGACACAAATATATTTTTGTGACGAATTCAGACTTTCATTGCTTTAAAAATATGGGCAATATAAAATCGTACACCGTTATGACCCTATTTTTTTACATTACAACAAATTCCTTTTATACATGACCTAGAATGGTTCTTAACATGTTAGCTGTATACAATGTTGTCGGCTTTTTTTTTGGGGGTCAAATTCTGTATATTTTTGTAGTTTGTGGTGTCCGTTCATTTTACAAAAATTGCGAAGAATAGCATATTTAAAAGACGACGTGGCAAGTATTATGCATTTAAAAAAAACACAACACAAATCTATGTTTATGTAAAAAATCAAGAAAACATTTCAACTTTGAATTCAAGGCTTTTAACTTGGAAAGACTTCTAAACTATCTTTAAATCTTTAAAAACTATTTTTGTGGTGAATAAACAAGATATGTTATAAATATAGTTGTGCACTTTTATTTTTAAATGATGCTATTATGCATTTCAGAGGTAAAAAACATATTTATAATATAACAATCACACGAGGACCACTTCTCTTACCGGCCGCAATAGCTCAGTTGGTAGAGCGTCGGCTTGCGGATCGGGAGGTCAAACCAAAGACTTTAAAGTTGGTAGTAGTGGCTTCCCTCCTAACGCTCGGGGCTAAGAGGACAGCATAACGCCTGACTCGTCGGTGCCAGTATAATGGACCGGCCGGGTTCAGTCCCTGGGCATCTCATAAGTGCCCCTGTGCTATAATGATAGAAATGTCCCTGCACAGTATCGGCAAAAACGACGGCAAATCCAATCCCATCCCAGTCCACTTTGCAAATATTCTGTGTTGATAAAAATGTATTTTTTTTAGCAATTTCTATATGTTTAAGTGAAAAAAAGCTCATTTAACACATCTAAACATTTATTTTGTTAAGCACGATTTATTTAGGTTTCGGCAAATAGTTTAGATCCAGAGCAGTTTGCTTTATTCTGAAGATGACTAAACAGTATCTGCACTTTTTGATTCTAATTCATTATCAATATGCTCTGTTACTTTTAATTTAAGTGAATAGCAGGTTACTCATTGTTTCGCATGATTAATTAATATACATATAAACGCCGAAACGAGTTAACGTGAATGGAATGCAATTCAAATTGCGAATTACGAATAACGAGTTATTGAAATAATGTTCTGCTGGCGTAAATTAAATATTACGTTTAAATATTTGCATGGGTTTTTTATCCCAATCAGTCTGAATTCATATAAATTCAAATAACTCATATAAAAAAATGTTTAGAACTACCCGTATATCCACCTTATTTCTTATATCCACCTTCTGTTTCGCCTACAGTGCACCTTCGAAGATGTTCTGGGTGAACCAGAGGGAGCCCACTCCATCGACTGCGTCTGGAAACTCTCTTACACCTGTTTCAACTGCTGGTTGAATATTTGCTACAAGATCTCCACTCTGCTGTGTGGTATCTGTATCGCCGCCGAGTGGGGTTGTGAGTTCGCCGGAATCGCCTTCCAGCACGTCTGGTTCATCACACCATGTCTTAGAGTTCTTGATATCAATTGCAGCGTCTTGAAGAAACTCCTTACGTCAGTGACGTCATGCTGTATAGAGCCCTGCTGCGAGGCATGCGGAGCGGTGTTCAACGCTTTCAAGAAGTAATTCCAACGTCGGAATTTCTTTCTGTCTTCGAAATGAAACGTCCTTTCGTCTTCAAACTGCGCCATACGGACACTTGCCTTTCGAATTTGTCTGAAGAAGCTCAGGGTCTTTTTTTTAAATTAATACTGAAAATAAACTTCGATACCGATCGAAGAAGGACAATAAATGGTCCACTAATATAAAAGAATATATTAGTCATTTACAACGGCAAAGCTATGAAAGTATCCGATATTTATTATATGTTTATTACCCAGGAAAAGGACATTATAGATTTGTTCCAGAAAAAAAAACAATAAAAAAAACAGTGGACTCCGAAGAACAACCTGAAATATTTCTTTCGACCTTTTCCTGTATTACTGCAACTGTTATTATCAGCGACGATACGGGTTCAAGGAGCGATCGCAATTCAATATCTTTCGGAGTAATAAATACATTGAATAAAATCAACAAAATGGTTACGGTAAATGACTGTTCAGTTATACGAATGAAACAATGTCGAACATTTTTAATGTCTTTTTCCAAACGCTGTTTGTGTATGTGTTTTTATAGTTTTATTTTTAACTAACTTTATTTAATTCTTGGCTGACCTCTGACCTCTACATACTGATATAACTGATAATCAAAATGTGGCTGTGATATCGTCTTCATTCTGGTATTTAAAAATAGCACACCCGTCCAGTGTAAATATATTTAAAGATGTTGTCCCCTACGTATGATGTGATTAAACAACCTTTAGACTTCTATAGCTATATGCACTGATCCGCCGAACCTTTTGTGATATTAAATCTGCCCTCGCATCAGAAATAATAAATTTCGTTGTATGCCTAAACATGAGTTGCCAGGAATTTATGCTAGTACCATAGTACTTTAGTATTTCAACCAGGAATGCTTTGATTATAAACAGGAAAATTAAAAAAAAGGTTCTATGAAAATTATTACATAATAATTCATGTATAATGTGACAGGAAAATGGCTCACTTTTGTTAACTTTGGTCTAGACTGCTGCGCACCGTTTCACAAACTACATTATAGTGTGGTGTAGCTAAACGTAGCGGACACTACCTTTAATAATAAATTTTTAAACATAATTATTGTTTATGTATAAATATTTACTATGTCGTTATTAAAATAATTGTAAATTACAGGCGTGTTTGTTTTGATTGAATTCCAATCTGGTATGCATTGTATGCAGTATATGTTTATTCTATGCAACATCCCTACAATAACAGAAACAGTCAGGGCCGGTTCCAGAAAATGTTGGTGGTATGAACTAAGATCTAGAAATATACACAGTAAGGGACCCTTACTTCGACCTAAGCAGTCAACAGACAAAATTATCTTTAAAAGCTTAGTATTTTTAAGCTTATATGTATGTGTTTTCACATCCCTACTCGTTTATCTGGTTGGTGGGTGCCGGGGCGGAGGGGTGGGGGGGGGGGTTGGGGTGGGGGGGGGGGCGGTTGTGCCATATATGGAAACAGTGTTACCTGCCAAGCGTAAAAAATAATTGTTAGGCAACAAATCATTTAATAAAAGGAACATACTATATAGCTGAGATAATGCAAATAGACGTATACGTGTGCACAGGCTGTTAATTAAAAATAAAACTGACATTCTAAATCATTTAAGTAAATACAAACAATCCTCTTATTGACATCATTTCTGTTTTTTTTTTCCAATGACTTAACGATATAAAAAGCTAAATTGTCCACTGCTGTTATGTACAACTACTATATAAAATGTTGTTTAAAAGCTTATGATCTTTTAACTAAAAAGTATGTTCAAATTCAGTACATAAATTGACTTTGATGTTCATAACAAAGTTTATTGCAATAGTTACTGTATTATTGTATGTGACCTGTATATTTGATTGATATTCTAAACCGTCATCTAGATACGAGCGTAAAGTCACACGGAGATAAGTCAGGACTGTACGCCGAATGGGAAAGAAGTGCGAGGTTTGAGTTCTGTAAAATCGGTTTAAGCGCCCCAGTCGGTCCCTATTGCCGACTGACCGTTCCAAGGCGGTACCTGTTGAGTAGGCTCTTTTTGTTAAATGACTCACAGATTTGTTCTTACTTTTTATATTTTGCTTGCATGTGAATACCTTTGTGCTGTCCCTTTTCAGGGTTTGGTATATGTTACAATGCTCATAGGACTTTGTCATATATTCTTTAACCGGCCGCAATAGCTCAGTTGGTAGAGCGTCGGCTTGCGGATCGGGAGCTTGTGGGTTCGAACCCCGGCCGGGTCTTACCAAAGACTTTAAAGTTGGTAGTAGTGGCTTCCCTCCTAACGCTCGGGGCTAAGGGGACAGCATTACGCCTGACTCGTCGGTGTCAGTATAATGGACCGGCCGGGTTTAGTCCCTGGGCACCTCATAAGTGCCCCTGTGCTATAATGATAGAAATGTCGCTGCGCAGTATCGGCAAAAATGCCGGCTAATCCCTTAATCCCATCCCTTATATTCTTTTTTTTTGGGTGGATTGCAATAATAAGGATGTAAAATGATGTACACCGATATTATCAACAGGAAAAAAAGATCATATTTAAGGAGCTTTCCGTTAGGAATGGGTTAGTGAACTTTGTTTAAGAATTTATAACATTTACTTGCAAAAGTAAGCCAGCCGTGGATGCACTATATGATACTCTATGTAGGTATTGGTTTGTGTGTATGTAACTATGCCACTAATACAAACATAATTAAATTTTCAACAGTCCATGTATCTTGGATCTGTAGTAGAATACGGATTTTTCTGCCATGAAATCCTTGCCATCAATAATCAATTCCTCGCCATCCCTACGTGTGTACTGGACCAGTTTACGGCACGATCGAAATCGGCAATAAATGCTGCTTGTATTTCAGCACTATAACAACACTACTAGTGCATGAATTGTGACTAGCACGCGACAAAAGCCATCTACTGCTTCATTTGCAATTTCCCATACGCAATTCTTAGTTAATTGCTTAACGCTGAACGATGTCATGATGTAAATATTACTGACATCAGACGCAAATAGAGCATCTACTGATAAAAAAATCCTAAACGGAGCTGCGGAACTGAATTTACACTAACTGCCCAAGCCGGGTTTACTAGTGATAAGGTGGCAAAGAATTAATTGATTTGTCGATGTACGTTGCTTCGCTTGACAAGTCGCCGGTAAATCTTGATAAAGCATATATTGACACATTCTACCATTCTAACGAAAGTATTTTGCATGTAACAAAATGGCAAAACATTATGTCGTATGAGTGCGGTTGCCATTGTTTACACTTGCACCATTGTCCACTGAGTATTTAAATTTTCAGATTTGAAATACCTTCTATAATATAGTTATCCTTCTTTTTTCTTTCGTGCATTATTAAATCTCTGTTTACATATATAAATATTACATATTCGGTCCCCGTGACATCAGTGATTTTCGCAAACTTCCGTAACTGTAAACGTGGCTGATATTTATTATAAAAATGCCATGTTTGTGACGACAAACATGGCATTTTTATAATAGATATCAGCCACGTTTGGCCTATGTCAATGCTTAGGGTTGTTGCGGCTATGTGTGGTCTTTGTCACTTGTTCGATCTGATCGACACTAGGTTTGGAATCTGGCCTCGATGGGGCAGTATGTAAAGAGTCCGTCTCAGGAGCGAGAGGTCATTGGCTGGAATTTGCACGTGGGGAAAGTTTGTTTCGCGGATCTTACTTGATAAAATACGGGTCCTTATTCGGTAAAAGCATTCTTCTTCTTCTTCTTCTTCTTCTTCTTCTTCTTCTTCTTCTTATTATTATTATTATTATTTTGTATTTTTTTGTGTGTTTTTATCTTTCAACATAACTTAGAGAATTAAAATGCTATATGAAAAACAATTATTTGTGTAATGTGAGGCTGCTGCCCATGTGCAATTTCTGCTTGTACAGTTTAGTTTTGTAGTTAATATAATAATTTTCCAACTTTTTTCTACATATGTTACATCTTGAAAAACATTTTTCTCAAGACTTATAGCATACTGAAAACTTTCAAATAAAAACCATTACTTTTCAAATATGCATATTTTCCTCTTCCACTTTTTGCATCGCCTTTGATGCTTCGCATCAACGACTTTACTTGTTGATTTATCTCATGTTCTTTAATGCATGCCTTAATAATTAACTCATACTAATTAAAGTATTAATTAGTATATTTATTCTTACAATATTACACAAAGGTCACAATTGCTCGTAACTGAGCAGTGGTTTGTGTAGATCATGATCAAACAAAATTGTTTTAGATTTTAACGATCTGCTTAGACCAAGGGATGGATCCAGAGGGGGTGTGGGGGTGGGGTGTGTGTGTGTGTGTGGAGATGCATCCTCTCTCCCATCAACCAGGTAAAAGTTTAGAGGTGTGAAAAACCTCATAAAAATACCAAGCTTTTAACAAGTAATATTTAACAAATAAAATCAGAAAAGAAATC
This sequence comes from Sinonovacula constricta, assembly GCA_007844125.1. NCBI lineage: Eukaryota > Metazoa > Mollusca > Bivalvia > Cardiida > Solecurtidae > Sinonovacula > Sinonovacula constricta. The sequence goes on along the minus strand of CM017561.1, from coordinate 29,816,879 downwards.
CTACAAGCAATTTCGTTAAGCGTTATGTAGAGGGACGATGTAATAAACGTATGATCATATACATTGAAAACTAGAGGGCGACAGGTTAAAGGATCGGTCAAAGAAATAATGTCATAAACGTACGACCAAGAATGGATCCAGGAGGGTGATGAGGGATGCACACCCCCACCCCACCACCCCAACCCCCCAGCAACCAGGTAAAAGAATAGAGTTGTGAAAATACATGCATGTAACATTAATGTAAATTTTGTCTGTTGACTGCTTAGGTCGAAGTTAGGGTCCCTTACTGTGTATATATATCTAGTATCTACTGCAATAAAGTTGAATGGATCTTGATTCATAGCCCTCAGACATTTCTTTACCAGACACACATCTACAAAAGTGGGTTGGGAATGTTAGTTCAAATAATTTAAATAGTTATCTAGCCCTCACACATTTCTTGATCAAACACACATCTACAAAAGTGGGTTGGAAATGTTAGTTGAAATAATTTAAAAAAGTTATCTAGACCTTAGCCATTTCTTTACCAAACACACATCTACAAAAGTGGGTAGGAAATGTTAATTTTATCAGTAAATCAAAAAACAGGTGGCGACATTTGCCAAAAACTGTAAACATGTGTCCCTCAATGCAAACCGTCTACAACACATTAACAGTGTTAATTTCACATTTCTCTATTGTGTCCATCGCACTTCCTCTGTTCATAAATATCCTAAATCTATGTAAACTGTGAAAATTAACACCCGAGTTGTTATTACAAACGCGTATTTCCTATCTGAGCCACGCTGCACAGATAGCTATTTTAAAACTAAGAAAAACTACATGACTACTTACTTTTGAGATCACATTATATCGTCATAAAAATAGCAATCACGTTGATACCTGTTCTTAGTAGACTTGCCTACTCTGCTTATTTATAGATTTTGAAAGATTGAACATTTAGAGAACATTTTGTCCACATTTTTACTGTCTAACAAGTGAAGTGGTGATCATAATCGTTCTTACCAAGATTAAAGCTTGAATTTACGCAGAAATCCGAATTAAGTTCCACAGACCGCTGTTAAATTATTGTTACATGCATTCGATAAAGGCAAACTGTAATAAAGATACTACCTTTAACTGACAACCAATTGCCTGTATACTGGGCACACGAAAATATCAGATATTATTTAGTATTCCGTCAGAGGAGGTTACGCATGTTTAGTGTCGTGTGCAAATCACGTGATCGGATATTCCGCCTACCGACGCCATTTATGAATGGGGCCATTAACAGTTTTATAGCTGATTTGATAAGCGAAATGGGACCTCCTACTTTTCGTCACAGGTGAGTAAATATGTAAATGCCCTATCGAAACATGTAAAGAACCACCACGTATTGGCATTGAGTCGCTGTTTGGCCAATTTTTCGATAATTTAACACAGAAACGAAATGCTATATTGTTTACATTACAGTTTCACAAAATAACAGAGACACTCTTTATCAAATTGTACATTAGTTACGCAAGACTTTGTCGTAAAACAATAACACAACAATTTTCAATGTTTTTACTATCAGAAAATCTAAAAAGGCGCCTAAAGTCGTCTCAATTCTTTGTGTTATGTGCTAAGTAAGTTGGTCGAAATTAGCTATAAGTTCCTTTACTGAAAGGCAATGCACTTAATTTTAAAAATAATGTGCATCGTTTTGATTGTTTGATTTTGTCATCATTTTTTGTAGTTTTTAATGATACAATAAATTTTTCAATAAAAAAGGTTAAAACTTTCTATATTATTTATATTTAACTGTTTAACTACACAATGTCAGACAGCATATGCATTTTTGTTATCATGATTACATGTTTTATGTTGTTGTTGTAGGTTAATGTGATCTGAGTAAAAATGGACACCACTATTTTGAATGTGTCTACTAGAGACTCGAGAAAGTGTCTTTTCAAGTGGACAGAACAACATGATAAAGAAAACAATACAGGCGACTGCTTGGGAAGTCTGGAATCAAGCCGATCGTCAGCAATCAGAATACGGCGTCGTACCACTGGTTTGTTCACAGGACTAATGTGTGCAATCCGTGCAAAAACGCTGATACTTGGACAGTCTCTCATTGGAATAAAACACACGTCCTGTTTAACACAAAAAAAACCACAATTCGTCGCAATCTAACCATTTACTCGTCGATGTTACCACTCTGACCGCTATTTTAAAAATGACCGCTCTAACGTCCAGCGATCGATAATATAGTCCGAGGTTGCGTGCCGTGTGCAAAACGCGCAACCTCCTCTGGTATTCCGTCTTTTGGGTAAACACATGTAAAATATTAGTGGGATTCCGGAGTTTCAATTTACATGCCAATCGGAACTCCTCGGGTAATTCCCTCCTCGGGACAATCATTCCTCGGATGTATTTGGTGCAATGATACTTACTGCAACCACGATCGTTTTGTTCGCCGGAAGTCGGAAGAAAAATATGCCTAAAATGAGTTCGCACAAAACATAAACAATGGCAACGTTTGACAGCTGTGTGTCTGCTGCACTGAGAAAATTGGATCATTTAAATTTGAAGCCGCCACAAATTGAATTTTTTACAGATATCGTACTGTAGTGAGCTGTCATCCGAGCTTCTATCTTTGTTTTGACGTCTGTTACAAAAGTAGTCCCATTTAGATAAATGGCCGAGGTGATCCGACTACATACATACATCAGAGAGAAGATTCGTACATTATACGAGGTGTTCCGATTGTTTACATGCTTCTAAAGACTAAAAACAGCTAGTAATGTAACGTTCCTAGCGAACTAGACAGGATTACTGACGTCATTGATTTTAATGGCATAGCTTGACATTATTGTGCAAGATTTCGACATACAGGCAAAGAAATTTTGTTGAATTAGATAAATCTGGTTGAGTGGGAAAAACTAACATTTTGGCGTATATTTAGCTGAATGAGGGGAACTATTTGCATATAATATAATAAACTCTAAATATGAAACAAATATATACGATTATATGGAAGGTAATATAACAAGGCAAAAAAGGGTTTTACTTGCTAAAACGTAGTTTTTATTTCTATTATACATGTATCTCTAAAGACACCTCTCAACATCAATCATGTAAGTAAATCCTCAATCAATAAAGTATATAAAACAATCGACCGGAGATTGTTGGGGGTAATTGTATAACATACTGCATTTATATATGATAACATTTAGCTAAAGAATTACAGATGCATTCTAAATCACGACCAAAGCACTATTATATACCCCATTTATATCAATTTGTCAATATAGTAATTTTGTCACGATCATGTTGACAATAGATGACGTAACCTGGACTGCATACTCCTCAGTGATGACGTCACAATCACGATTTCTTGAACTGATGGAAGACCAGACCGCATGACATACAGAGTGGTTCGAGACAGCAGCCGACACACTGTCCCCAGAGCTTTTTGAAGCAACCACAGTTGATCTCCAGGACTTTAAAGAGTGGGGTGAACCACCAGATGTGCATGAAGGAGATGTAGGCGAACTGACAGCCCCACTCGGCGGCGATACAGATGCCACAGATGGTGGTCAGGATGGTGTAGCAGAGCTTCTTGCAGCAATTGAAGCAAGTGTACGACAGCTTCCACACACAGTCCATGCTGTGAGTGCCATCGGGTTCAGCCAGGACATCTTCGAACTTGCACTAAAGATTCCAAGAAAAGGGAATTGTGTATAAAATGTAAATGGCGTTTCTTGCTGATGTTATATATGCAGACTATACAATTAAATCCAGGGGCGTCCGTGACCGAGCTGTTAGAAATCATAATAAGTCATGTTTTAGTCACTGGCTCCTCAGCCCTTCACCGCGTGGGTTCAAGTCCCGGTCGGTTTGAGAAAGTTTTATGTGGGGAGATTTTAAAGTTAATCCCCTGTGCGCCGGTGGTTCTACCTAGTCATCTGTCTGTGGTCTCCTTAATCAATAATTATGACCATAATTGTGTCGGGTAAACAAACAATTAAAACGATTGAAATATGGCGCTCATGCACATTCGCTGATTTCTAAAAATGGTTACACGTTTACAAATTGATTCAAGAACCACTTTTTCCGTGTGTGAGTTTATATAAGACTGAACAGTATTCGATGTTTTGCGATTACATAGTCAAAAGCTAATTAATGTCAGCTCAATATGCCAAGCTATATACATGCATATGTATTTCAGTTAATAACAAGAAAGAGGATGTGAGATATCCAAGGCGCCGTAGAGATAATGCGCTTTAAACAAGAAGGTGACTATTCTGGACCGGACCTGGTAGTGCAATCGGTAGAGCGTCGGCTCCATGTACGGGAGGCTAGGGGTTCTATCCCGGGCCACGACATACCAAAGTCGTTAAAAATGGTAGTGATATAGCTCCCTTACTAACGCTCAAGCAAATATAAAGGTAGTTCCACGACTGGTTGGCCCGGTGTCAGGATAATGTGACTGAGTGTGGTATCATGTTAGGTGTTCAAGGCATTGCTATACACAGTATAGGCAGCACTATATCTGCTTCAAGTGGACACCGTCTCCAGATAACTGAAATGCTGTTGGTGGGACGATAAACCCAATAAACAAACAAAATAAATAAACAGATTATTCTGGGAACTAAACACTTTTACACTGTCGAATAATTACATAAATACAGTTGGCAGTAACGAACCATAACTTTTTGTTTTCCTTATTCTATGCTAAGGATAATTTGCCAACATCGGTATACTCGGTTACTTTTGTTAAACAATTTTTCGCCAAACAGCTGCGAATTCCTATCAATGACAGCTACTTTTTATAATTGCAAGCTACAATGTTTAAAAACGGAATACTCAGTTCTTTTCTGACCGTTCCAAGGCGGTAACTGTCGCGTTTGCTCTTTTCTTTAAATAATTCATCACAAATTTGTTCTTACTTTTGCATGGGAAATACCTTTGTCCTGTGCCTGTTCGGCATTTGGTACATGTTGCAATGCTCATAGGACTTTGTCATATATTCTTATTCACATAACAGCTGCGATTTCCTGATTTTGACAGCTACACTATCGTCTCCATAAAACATGCATTCCATAAAAGTCACCGCTCTCCAGAATGGCACCAATTATTACGAAACATCTACTAACAGTAACAAAGCAAATCGGTTTGGTCTTCTTAACGGGCGTCGTTTTACACATTGTCAAAAACTAATTCCTGAGCCACCGACTGTTATACATTTTTAAACTGTTCAATATTTCACCTATGTTCGATTGTAGTTCACATTATTTTACCCTGATAGATTTATGTATTTTTCTATATTTTCCTAACATAGTTAAGTTTTTACCTGATTGTTCTCTATTCACATTAAATTTCTCTGTATTCGGCGCCGTATGTCCTGTTAAGTGTCGGTGTGCCGTAAAACCCAAATAAATAAATAAATAAATAAAATCCTGAGCCATCTTATTTGTCGACAATGTTTATCTTGCATGACATTAGAATGATATGAAATTCGAACATAAACGTCAAGAAATCTGGGACAACACAACACAATACAAAACATGAGTAATGACAACTTGAAACTTTTAACGATAAAACTTACACGGGCTTTCAAACACAAAATATTTAGGTGAAAGGGAATTGTACTAACATTGAAAATAAGCAGTCCCGGAAGAATGGAACCAGTCAGAGCATATGGTAAAAATAAACTGGAACTTCCTTACTGCCACAAAAATGGCTCTCCAATTAATACGGTGATTGATATATTAAAATGCCACCTTATTCTACTTTAAAATTTTCACCAAAATACGTATATATTTAATGATGCTCCGTAAATTGTTTATAAATATAATCATTCCTCGGTTACGAAAGTGTGATAAGGTCCTATAAGTATTTCAACATATATTGAAATTTAAAATAAGACAAGGAACAGGCTAGTTGGAAGTTAAAGTGACGTTTTGTTTTGCAATCTTCCATAACATAATTAAAATAAATCTTAATTCATGAATGAAAATTAATTAAGTTAATACTTTGTAAAGTTGTTTTCGCCGGTCATCGTTAGAAACAAACATTAAATTTAACTGAATGTTAAAGATGGTGTCAATTTCTCTTGCTAACAATTATGATATTAATATTCAAAATATAGAAATAAAAAGAAAAAATCACTACCTCAAGGTGGTTGTTGATGTTGTTAGGATCTCGATTAAGAAGGTCAAGTTGGTCCGCCATAGTGTCGATTTTGTGATATTCCAAAAATCAAATCAAAATTCGCGACACGGCCAACTTAGTATCCGAAAATTCTTTGATAATTTTACAAAATTCCTGGAGTATTTATAAGCTTTGAGAATTGTTTGAATAATGAAGTCATGGTGATTTAACTTAACATGCTGTAAAACCACCTTCTCAAATTTGCCCAATATTTCTTTGTTTTTGTGCGTGTTTGTTTATAAGCTATCATGTAGCAGCATAGCCATTTAACATTCTTTGAACATAACGCCTGTCTATTAAGATACATAGCGCGGGGTAACTCTGTTTGTTTCACTTTTAAGACGATGTCACTTTGTGTTTGTTTAGAGACAAGACTTGGTTCAATACCGTGTTTCATACACTTTAATTCATGTTTAAGTAATATCTCAAATATTTACAGCCTTGTTTAATTTCTTTTACATAGGACGTAAGTACATAACTGAAAAATTCGACCGATAAAAAGAATATAAAACGAGATGCAAGAATTTCTGTTCAAACTGACAATAGGTTAATGTTTTATATGGTGTGGATAAAAGCATAACATTGTGAATTTGGTTGCTTATTAATAAAAATGTAACTTTATAGATGTTTTATTCTCGTTTTTTATAATTATGTTTTAAACTTTTTTTGTATTGGGGAAGTGCTTTGAGGAATATAAAAGAACTTGAGACCATACAAGGTCGTATCAGCAACACTTTGACAGTATATTAAAAATGAGTCATTATCTTTGATATCTTAAAACTCGTGTTTTTTTTTTTAAATATTTTTTCACTTTTTTTAAATTTCAGGATGTTTTACTTTGAATTATATATACAAGAATTTGTAAAAAGCCGATTGGCAAAATCTTTAATATCTTAAAACTCGTGATTTTTTAAAATATTTTCCACGATTCTTTTTAAATTTCAGGATGTTTGAATTTGAATGATGTATACAAAAATTTGTAAAAAAGCCGATTGGCCAAATGAATTAACAAGGATTTTGTTTGAACTCAAACAATAGTATAAAGGAAGAAAATGCTTAATTCAACAGCATACATAAACATGCAATATGCATTGTAAGTAGAAATTCACATTTATTGAATTGAAGTTAAATATGTAAGTAAAAGGAAAATTAATAGAGTAACCATATTTATAATTATTTTTTTTTATATTTTACGCTCTTATAATTTGAGGAATATTTTTGTTCAAATAGACACTCCCCTGTCAGTGAAGTGTCTATATACCGAAGACCATGGATAAGAAAGAAAGTTTGTTTTGTTTTGAAATACATCGCAGCGACCAATTATGATCATTATAGCGACGTCCAGCTATTTTTCGTAGAGGAAGACCCCAAACATATGTCTGGGTAGAACCACCAGATAAGAAAGAAAGTTTATTTTGTTTTAAAATACATCGCAGCGACCAATTATGATCATTATAGCGACGTCCAGCTATTTTTCGTAGAGGAAGACCACAAACATATGTCTGGGTAGAACCACCAGATAAGAAAGAAAGTTTGTTTTGTTTTGAAATACATCGCAGCGACCAATTATGATCATTATAGCGACGTCCAGCTATTTTTCGTAGAGGAAGACCACAAACATATGTCTGGGTAGAACCACCAGATAAGAAAGAAAGTTTGTTTTGTTTTGAAATACATCGCAGCGACCAATTATGATCATTATAGCGACGTCCAGCTATTTTTCGTAGAGGAAGACCCCAAACAAATGTCTGGGTAGAACCACCAGATAAGAAAGAAAGTTTATTTTGTTTTAAAATACATCGCAGCGACCAAATATGATCAATATAGCGACGTCCAGCTATTTTTCGTAGAGGAAGACCCCAAACATATGTCCGGGTAGAACCACCAGATAAGAAAGAAAGTTTATTTTGTTTTAAAATACATCGCAGCGACCAAATATGATCAATATAGCGACGTCCAGCTATTTTTCGTAGAGGAAGACCCCAAACATATGTCCGGGTAGAACCACCAGATAAGAAAGAAAGTTTATTTTGTTTTAAAATACATCGCAGCGACTAAATATGATCATTATAGCGACGTCCAGCTATTTTTCGTAGAGGAAGACCCCAAACACATGTCTGGGTAGAACCACCGGCGTACCGCAGGTCAGCTGACTTTTCTACATTAAGTCCTTCGCCCTGACTTGAACCCACTCAGTGGGAGGCTATGAGGTCAGAGGGGTTACAAGTCGGTGACTCTATAAGAAAGAAAGGTGATGATAAATATTTTAATAAATACTCATTGTACTTATTTTAGTATAAATTTCCTCTTCATTTGCTTCTAAGATTGAAAGCAATGTTGAAGTTAGCGTATCTTTTATTAACATATTACATATCTCGTTTACATAACCGAAACTATTCCCTGATAAACTAAAACCATACATGGTTTAAAGTAGGACTATTTATTAACGAACAACAGACTTGCACCAATACAAAAAAAAAATATTCTGAACTTTATACATAAAACATGACTTATTATGATTTCTTAAACGCATGGAAGATTTCTCCGCATGATGTACACACAGGGTCGAGGCAACAGGAGACGTATTGGTGCCAGGTTCTCTTGAGGCATCCGCAAGATATGTTCATCCACCGTAACCATGGCGTGTAGCACCAGACCTGGGTGAACGTGAGGTTGGCAAACTCACAGCCCCAATAGGCGGCGATACAGATACCGCATGAGATGGCACTCATGTTGTAGTTAAGGCTCTTCCAAAAGTTGAAGCAGGTGTTCGACAGCTTCCACACACAGTCGAGCGAGTGGGTGCCCTCCGGCTCTGCTAAAACGTCCTCGAACTGGCACTGAAAGAAAATAACATTTGTTTTAAACAAAGAAGCATCAGAAGCATGTAGAGCAGGCCTTCAAGCAATTGAAGAAGATGTGGGCCAGTTTCCATAACAATTTTTAATTGATAGGAAAGTTGTTGCTAGTGAGGAGGATAGACTGTAGAATAGCTTATGTGCGCGCGACCGTATGGTCAGAATTGTCAAACATTTCTTCGATAATGTCATTATTAAATTTGTAAATATCAACAAAAATTTAATGTCGTTGTAATGAACGTATAGTCCTGATCAGGCAAGTAATATCTGTCATAGAGGATTTTAATATGAGGTAAATTTTTGAGATTCTATGTCATGAACATAATAATAGATCAAGAAGACGTATGTTTTTGGCATTCTATGTCATGAACGTAATAACAGAACAAGAAGACGTTAAATTTTGATATTCTATGTCATGAACGTAATATTAGAACAAGAAGACATTACGATTTGACATTCTTTGTCATGAACGTAATCATAGAACAAGAAGACGTATGATTTTGACATTCTATGTCATAAACGTAATAATGGAACAAGAAGACATTACGGTTTGACATTATATGTCATCAACGTAATCATAGAACAAGAAGACATTAACTTTTGACATTCTATGTCATTGACAGGGTTACAGACAAAGAAAGACGGTTACGCATGACATTCTGTACCATGAATAATGAATGGACCAAGAATGGAAAAAGAAAATTTTTGTTTTAAGATTTTATGCAATTATGTAGTAATGAACAATATTTTTACTATTGAAATCCAATACAATCAATGTCATAGTTATGACCAGAGGGATGGGATGGGATGGGATGGGATTTGCCAGCATTTTTGCCGATACTGTGCAGTGACATTTCTATCATCATAGCACAGGGACACTTATGAGGTGCCCAGGGACTGAACCAGGCCGGTCCATAATATTGACACCGACGAGTCAGGCGTAATGATGTCCCCTTAGCTCCGAGCGTAAGGAGGGAAGCCACTACTGCCAACTATAAAGTCTTTGGTTGGACGCGGTCGGTGTTTGAACCCGCGACATCCCGATCCGCAAGCCGACGCTGTACCAATTGAGCTATTGCGGCCGGTTAATCAACAGGACATTTACCATAAGGAGTCTATGCAATAAACTTAGTAATGATCAAAGAAGGGCGTTTTCTATTCAGAACCCTTGCATATCAGAAATGACCAAAGAAAGACATTGACTTTTAAGATTTCGTGCAATCAATGTAGTAATGTTCAACCAAGGACGTTTCTATTCAGATTCTTTGCGGCTTAGTAATGTTCAACCAATAACGTTTTCTAATCAGATTCTTTGCATCGTAGTAATGTTCAACCAAGAACGTTTTCTATTCAGATTCTTTGCATCGTAGTTATGTTCAACCAAGAACGTTTTCTATTCAGATTCTTTGCATCGTAGTTATGTTCAACCAAGAACGTTTTCTATTCAGATTCTTTGCATCGTTGTAATGTCCGGCAAAAGACGTTTTCTATTTAAATGTTTGCAATTTACATGTAGTAATGGACAAAGAACGACGCTTGCTATTAAAACCCTATGCCATATAAGTATAAATACACAACAACGGCAAAATTTGCAAAATATGGAAATTCGTTAACCACAAACGATCATACTCTGGAAAAGTCAATCTTTACCATCTTAAACATCAGCAATTTTGAAAATCGATAAATAGGAAATAAATTATGAAAATTGCCAATTTGTGTTTTGTGTTGTTGTTTTTTTCATATTATACGAGGGCTGATCAATATATAATAAGACTCGTACTGAAACAAGTAATATGAAGTTTTAAATTGCTGTACGTGCCTTGTACATCACGTAAAACAGTTCATCAGTGCATGCTTAAGATATCAATAAGACTGTTTCGAGTAGGATCTGGGTTCGAGTCCATGCCTCATAAGATATCAATAAGACTGTTTCGAGTAGGATCTGGGTTCGAGTCCATGTCTCATAAGATATCAATAAGACTGTTTCGAGTAGGATCTGGGTTCGAGTCCATGCCTCATAAGATATCAATAAGACTGTTTCGAGTAGGATCTGGGTTCGAGTCCATGCCTCATAAGATATCAATAAGACTGTTTCGAGTAGGATCTAGGTTCGAGTCCAAGTCGCATCCTAAATCATGCGGATTGCATTTTTCCCGGCATTCCGTTCATCGTGGCGTGGCTATTTTGTTTCGAGGGATGGCACTCTCAGAATAAGTAACATAAATATTGTTTAACTTTGTAACGAGAAAACAAATGACGTAATTAGATAAATTGTTAAATGGCTTTACCTGCAGATGGCTGTTTATTCCGTTAGGATCCCTGTTTTCAAGATCTAAACTCATGGCTGCTTTTTATCAAAGGCCGTCTTCGTTATTTGATTTTTGTTTCTTCTTGGATGTTTGCTCCTCGTTTGTGATAAATAAAGTGAGCAATTTTAGACACACGAAATGCTATCGTTAATGCAAAACCAAAAAAGGAAATCATTATCAATCGAACTGGGGACTTGTGCTGTCTAGGCAAGACACCATTGGATACCGAAAGATAAATTTCAAGAGCTTTGCGACTCTACGCTATCAGATTTTGCTGTATTTATAAATGTTTTCATTGAGGCACTTAGTTTGGGCAAACAAAATAAATAAAGATTTATTTTTATTTTTCTATTGTATGATAAATTTTATTTCAACGAGACCGCAGCTAAACACTATCTTTTATGTGCTACTGGTGGTACATGTATCAACCCACCTCATCAGTGTCAATAAGATATCAATACGGCTCCATGTATAGGTTGCTCCGGGTTCGAGTCAATGGCGCGACATAAAACATGCGGATTGTATTTTTCCCAGGCATTCTATTCATGGTGAGGTATGTCGCCTTTCTGCTTCGAGTGTTGGCCGTTTAGCGAATTAATAGAGCATACACGTTTTAAACTTTTTAACGAGAAAAATAAATTGACAAAGTTCGAAAATTGGCTAAATGGCTTTACCTGCAGATGGCTGTTTATTCTGTTACGATCTCTATTTTCATGTTCTAAACTAATTGCTGCGTAGTAATCAAAGGCCGCCTTCGTAATGTGATGTTTATTTTCTTTTTCTTGATGTTTATTCTCGTTCTTGATGGTTAAACTGAGCGAAGTAATACACATGAAAATATTAACATGAATGAAAAAGAAAGAAAAAGAAGAAATCAGTATGAATCCTTCTGAGGATTTGGGTTACCTGTCAAGCCAAGTTACCTTTGCAGACCGAAATATTTATTTCAAGTATGTTGCATCACTACGCTATCCGATTTTGCTGTAACATTTCATGTATGTATTGAGAAGAAACAAGGATATATGTTTTTTAGATCCTTAAAAGTGTGCTTGGCTAGAAATTTAATGCATTGTACCGTTTATTTCCGATTTTTTCGACATAATTAAAGTGATGCGAATTATTTGCATACAACAGTTAAAAGTCGACATTTATTCATTTATTTGGAAGAATGTTGAAAAAGAAAAATGACAACAAACATGGGTATAAACTTCCCTTGTAATTCTTTTTGTACAACTAATTAAATACGGATGGCTTCACTTGTCCAGATTGCATTTTAATGGGTCACTAACATGGGATTCGGCAATCGGAACACCTCGGGTAATTCTGTCCTCGGGACAATCATCCCTCAGATGTATCTGGTGCAATGATACTCACTGAAATCACAATCATTTTGTTCGCCGGAAGTCGGAAGAAGAAAATGCAAAGTAGTTCGCACAAAAGATGAACAATGACGTCGTTTGACAGCTGCGTGTCCGCTGCGCTGGGTAAATTAACCTGTGATGATTTAAATTTGAAGCCGCCACAAATTGAAGTTTTACAAGCTTCTTACTATAGTGAGCTGTCATCCGAGCTGCCATCTTCGTTTTGACGTCTGTCACAAAAGAAGTCCCATTGAGGGAAATGGCCGAGGTAATCCGACTACCTACATACATCCGAGAGATGATTCGTGAATTATCGGAGGTGTTCCGTTTGGAGATTCGGATGCCAAACGTAAAACTTCGGGTATTTCCGTATGGTTCGTAAAATACACCTCGTACATAGCTCTAGAATACACCAAAGTGCGTCGCCTGAGTTATGAAACAGTGTCCGTTCGCGAGAAAGTAACAAATTATATATATATCATTTAGTTGAGTATATCTTGCAATAACAACGATTTTTTTTATCAATACAATCTATATGATTTACGGAAAATTGAAAAGTCAACATTAAATACCCAGTATTAAAACTAAGACACACAAAGTAGATCCAAGATGGCGCCTTATTATGTCAGAGGTCTCTTGCATAGCATAAAGGCCGAGGTGATCAGATTGATTCGGATGCGTCAAATAATGTTACGCTGGCACAGTTTTCTTGTCAATGGGGCACTACCTATGCACAAAGACACAATACACATAGGGTATTTGCTGTTTTTCTTGTGTATGATTCGGGAAGTTCATTTCACCGTGTCGCAGCTAATTAATCTTTTCACAAAAGCAATTTTCAAATTTTCTCATCATTTTCTTGAAAAAAATAAACATGTTGCATACTTCGTTAACATAACCGAAACTCATCTAGGAGGACATAAAGCTCAAATAATTGCTGGAAATTTTACCTACAAAAAACAAACATCTGTTAATATAAAAAAAGATTAACAGAACTTTTAAACGTCGTATCCGACAGTTTGGACCAAAGACTTTTCCCGCAAATTTTCAATTAAGTCATTGTTCCTTGAAAAGATCCTGCAATATGCTGTTCATCGATGCCATAAATCTGTGGGAACAGCGAAGCCCAAACTATACTTGAAACAAAGATGATTATTTGGCTTTCTTAAACGCATGGAAGAGTTCTCCGCATGATGTACACACAGGGTCGAGACAACAGGAGACGCATTGCTGCCATATTCTCTTCATGCATCCACAATTGATGGACATCTGGCGGAAACATGGCGTGTAGCACCAGGTGTGGTTGAACGTGATGGAGGCGAACTCACAGCCCCAGTAGGCGGCGATGCAGATACCACATAGGATGGCAGATAGGTTATAGCAAAGGGTCTTCCAGCAGTTGAAGCAGGTGTTCGACAGTTTCCACACACAGTCGAGCGAGTGGGTGCCTTCTGGTTCGGCCAGAACATCCTCGAATTGGCACTAAAAATACAAAAAAGACAACATCTGAAATGTTTTAAACAGTAAAACTCTAAAAGCACGTAGCACAGGCATTTTGACAGTGGAAGTTGATGTGGGCCAGTTTCCACGCACAGTCGAGTGAGTGGGCGGGTGTTCTATTTCCTTTTTATTTATATATATATACATATATCTAGTTTTAACTGCGATAAAGTTGAACAGATCTTGATTCATAACCCCCTCACCCCCCCCCCTCCCGCACACCCACCAAAATTTTCCGAATCCGACCCTAATCTGTCGTACTCATCTTAGGACCTTTTCTTATTTTCCTTTTGTTTACAATCAATGGAATATACTAAAATATCAATGGACAACGTCTGTGTACTCCTTTGCTCGTATTTTTGTTTTCACAATTAAAACCTTATGGATAGCAACCTAATTAAATTAATAATATATCATTAGGATGTCTTAAAACACAAATTCTCAAGGCGTTCACCGAGTGTTAATGCTTTAAATAAGTTGTTCGAACAAGGATTGAAAACAGAATAAAACATATGAGAAAATATCCTCAACATAATCTTTAACGGTCTTCTTTAGCCAAAATAAATAGCTTGCAAATAAATCTATCGGCATTTCAACCTGTCATTATTTCCGACATACATCCACGTTCAAGTTTGATTATTACAATATATGTGGGTTTGTGAGGGACAAACAGTCATACTTACGTGTACTGCGTGCTGTACACGTGCATGTTAAGTCAAAATAGGATGTAAAATATGTCTCTAAAAGGCTTCCGTAGGGGCCCTGACTTTACTTGCACCTGGATAACTTGATTTTTCTCGTTTGTTTTCATATGTTTATCATTTTTATCAGCATGTGTCGAGCGTGTTTGGCCTTGTTTAATGATATGCTCGCCTGATACGAGAACATTTTGTGAATCATATAACCTTATGGATAAGCAAATGGGATATAAATATGCCTCGTAAGATGAAGTTTAACATATACACTATATTTCTTTCCGATTAATTTAGACCGGAATTCACCAACCATTGTTTAGTAAGACTGACTCAAATAATGGTTTAGCAATATCTTCGAAGTAAATTAAAAGACATGCCCGGCAATTTAACTTTTCCTTTTCGACCTTACAATCTCATCTTAACTACAATGCTAAGCTTCATTTTTGTTGGTATGGAAATGGTAACTTAAATACAAGACATGACTTGGTCTTAGGAATGGTTGGTGAATACGGGCCTTAATTCCGGATGGAAATTTTGCCTTTGGCTGTAAATAACAGCCAGTAAGGTGATATATTGGAGTAACTCTTGTACATATACTTCATTAATAAAAAGCCATTATATATTATGTTTCAAATTGTTCCATGGGGAACTGTTAATTTTTAAATAACTATACGTTATTAGTCCTATAAAAAGCACCTGCCACGTTCAATAACACAGCGGCCTGCTTTTACACAGTGCCAATATCTATATCACTTTTTCGCCAGGCCGAAAAGTGATATTGATATAAAGACCGCATTTAAAAAAGTGATTTGATTGGCTAATAAGGCAGGGCCAAAAAATGATATAGATTTCAGCAAGAAGCTCTGGGAAATGGCAGCCAATTTGTTTTAACCCATTCTATGTGTAGACGCCGACAGGTTGCATAAATTTATGAAACAAAATATTCTCAGTTTACAAACATTCACAGCATGAATTGGTAGTGTTTAACCGAATGTGTTATAAATTTACAACGTGTAGATTTAACAAAAACACAAACAAACATTTTCTGACTTGGGTTTATGCAAAAACTAACTTAGTATTAAAAGTGAAATGCTATAAGTACATGTAGTTATTTAATAAAATTTTCATTAATTAAGTGACTTGATATTGGCCCTGTTATTTGTCCGAGGGCAGTCGTATTGATCCTCGGCTTTCGGACTTTGTCCAATACGACTGCCCCCGGACAAATAACAAGGCCAATATCAAATCACTTAATTATTAATTAAATATAATATATTTTTTTCAAAAGACTTCATACTCAAATTTTCGACAAAATGCATTTTTTCAAGAGTTACAAAAACTGTTGTTTTACTCTTGGAAAAGGCAATTTACCGAAAACTTGAGTGTGAGCATCATTAGAAAAGAAAATATTTCGTTTATTCAAACGGTTCGGCCTCCCACGTGGAGAAAATGTCTTGGACGTAAGATGGTTAACAAGGAATGTTTGTGTAAAATAGATAATCTCATAAACGTGCATTCGTTTAAAGATAAATAGCCTCCTATACAGAGAGATGTCACCGACAGCGAGATAAAGTCATCATTTCGGGTTCATATAAAACCACGTTCATTGAGATGTTCACTAAAACGTAAGGTACTTTACAGGGAGTCCATCGGTCACAGAAGATGATGTCATAAACGTACAGCCATTAACCGGGAAATCTAGTTCTGAGAGATTATGTCATAAACGTAGGAACATTAACCAGGAAAGCCCCTGTCAAACAGATAAAGTCATAAACGTACAGAAATTAACCTGAAAAGCCTTGGTAAAAAGGTAATGACATAAACTTACGGACATAAACCCGGAAAGCCTAGATCTACTACTGTCATAAACGTAAGAGGGTAAACCGGGAAAGCCTTGGTCAAACAGAGTATGTCATTTATGTACGGTCATTAACAGGGGACGTCCCGGGCATAATGATTGTGTCATAAACATAAAACATCAACACAGAAAACACGATTAGAGAGATTATGTCATTAACGTACATGTAAGAAATTAACGAGAAAGCCCTGGTCACAAAATAATGTCATAAACATTAACCGAGAAAGTCTTTCTCAGAAGGATTATGCCTATCTCCTTACCGACATTAACAGGTAAGAAACCTATGGTCGGATTATAAGTCACAAGCGAACGAACATTTACAAGAAAAACCTTAGCCAGAGAGACAATATAATATATGTACAATTTTCAACAAGGGACGTCTCGGCTCGAGAGATTATGTCAAAAACGTACGGTCATCAAATTAAAAGGACATGGTTAAACAGATGATGTTATAAGCGTACGGTCATCAACATTAAACATCAGAGAGACATTGTCATGAACATGTCGGGAAAGGAAATGATGTGAAAGCCTTGGTCAGAGAGATAATGCCATTAAAGTTCTGTGATCCACACAAAATGCCGTCTGCCCCGCGCACACCCCTGTCCCACCTTAAAATGAGATAATGCCATAAACGTACTCCCGTGATTAGAGAAAGCATCGGTCAGAGAGATGATGCCATTAAAACACGGTGATCTACAATAAATGCCGCCTCCCCCGAAACCGCGCCCCGCCCCCACCAAACCCTTGCCCCCCACCCCCCTCCACCCCAACCCCACCCCTGCGCCTTCCGCCAATTTAAAAAGAGATAATGCCATAAACGTACTCCCATTATTAGAACCGGCCGCAAATGTGGTAGAATGTCTGCTTGCGGGTCGGGAGGTCGTGGGTTCAAACCCCGGCCGGGTCAAACCAAAGACTTTAAAGTTGGTAGTAGTGGCTTCCCTCCTAATGCTCGGGGCTAAGGGGAAAGCATTACGCCTGACCCGTCGGTGTCAGTATAATGGTAACGTACGGACCTCCGCAGGGAAAGCCTCGATCCGAGAGATGTTAAAGCATATTGTCATTAACATGAAAGGCGTCGTCAGAGCGAGTATGCATAATGTCAGGAAAAGAAATAATAGGTCAGAGGACTAATGTCATACAAAAATGATTTGCCCTGAGCGCAAAATCGTTAACAGATAAAGTTAGTCAAGAGCCGATGTAATACAAATATGATCGTGTCTATTTGAAGCGTCGGTCAGTGAGAAAAAACAATTTACATAATGTCGTAAACAAATAAAATCGCGATCAGGGAGATACTATTACAAACACAATGTAGCGAACAAATTAAAGACCCGGTCAGAGAAGTAATGTCATAAACCGTGAACAACGTACAACCGTGAACAGATAAAGCCTCAGTCAAAGAGATAATGCCATGAACGTTCAGTTGTGAACAGGTTAAGAATGGTTTACGAATATTTGGTCATAAACGTACCGCTGAGATAAGACTGAGCCTATGTCTGATAATGTTATAAACACATAAAGCCACACTCAGGAATGAAATGTCATAATTGTGAACTGATAAAGACTCGATCAGAAAGATAGTTTCATAAACGTATGGCGGCAAACAGATTAAGCCCCCGTCTGGGAGATAATGTCATAAACATACTGTCGGGATAAGATAAACTCTCGACGAGAGAGATAATGTCATAAACGTTCGGACGCGAACAGATAAAGCCTCTGTCAATGAGTTTTGGCATAAACCGCATGGTCATTAACCGGGAAAGCTTCGATCAGGAATAAACGTAAGGCCGTCAAGAGATAAAGCCTCGGTAAGGGTATTTATATCATGAACGGCTGTGAGCAAATAAAATCTTGATATAAAAATTCTTTATATAAACATAGTTATGAATAAAAAAACGTTTACTAATGAGGTTATATGTCATTAACGTAGATATAAACATAAATACGTTTATTATTGAGATTGTATGTCATTAACGTATAGAGAATACCAGATTAGTGTTGATATAGATAAATGTTATCATGCGAGGCTAAGAAAATCACGAGGCTCTGCCAAGTGCTTTCTGATTTTCGGGCCGAGCATGATAACATTTATCTATATCAACACTAACCTGGTAGTCTTTTTATCCGCCCATCAAAAGTTTTTTCGAATGGATTAAAAAGGGAAACATTTAAATTTACCGCTACTGCTTCTCCCCTACATGATCTGACCTTCAAATGCAATACACGAAATTCATATGCCTGTATTATATTTTGTTTCAGATTTTGCAAGTTTATGAATTGTAAATGTGTACATATTGATTAATAAAGCTTTTATGTAAAAATATGTTTACCAATTCTCGTTTTCATCGTTAAATAGAACTTTGGAATATCGCGTTGAAATGTCCGGTAAGCTCAGTCGGTTAGGACGCCGCTACTTAAATTTTCATTTCTGCAGGACAGAGATCGAGACCTCGCTCATCCTCCCATCTCCCCCGACCCCCCCCCCCCCTCCCCATATGCACACTTTTTAATGGCCTCCTTTGCTCTTTTGAACAAATCTTTATATTATGGACATTCATTTTTGGGTGATCACAAGCATAATTACACAATATATGACTTTCGTTCATGTAAACATTCCTGGTCCTGTCGTCAAAAAAGTAGTCCTTCGTAGGCTTAGAGCAGGTGCGTGAATATCGGTGGATAAAGCTCATCTTTATCACACGGGTTATATCAACCGATATTGACAGAGATGGTGGGATAAAACTACGTTTAATATTGAGATTATATGACATTAACGAAGATATAGACAAAAAGACGTTTACTATTGATATTATATGTCATTAACGTAGATATAGACAAAAATATGTTTACTATTGAGATTTTATGTCATTAACGTAGATATAGACAAAAATACTTTTACTAATGATATAATAAATATTAACGTAGATATAGACAAAAATAGGTTTACTATTGAGATTTTATGTCATTAACGAAGATATAGACAAAAATACGTTTACTAATGATATTATATGACATTAACGTAGATATAGACAAAAATATGTTTACTATTGAGATTTTATGTCATTAACGTAGATATAGACAAAAATACGTTTACTAATGATATAATAAATATTAACGTAGATATAGACAAAAATAGGTTTACTATTGAGATTTTATGACATTAACGAAGATATAGACAAAAAGACGTTTACTATTGATATTATATATATTAACGTAGATATAGACAAAATATGTTTACTATTGATATTATATATATTAACGTAGATATAGACAAAAGGACGTTTAATGTTGAGAGTATATTTCACTGAAGTAATATTTGAGCTATTGATACTTTATGCAATGAAAGTAACATTGGACAAAACGGAAACCGTTTGCTATTGAAATTCTATGCTACAAACGAAGTAATGGACAGAAAGGCTTCTACAATTTAGACTATGATCTGATATTTATACATTTAAACCACCAAAATTACAAAAATGCTAAAAAACGGACACTTTTATATCGTGACGGCAGTATACATTATTTGGATTGCACGTTGTTTATGGCATTTCATTCACAGTGAAGGCAGTATTATTTGCTTCAAGGGATAACCGTCTTAGGATATATGAAAGATCGTTGGAAGGCAAACACATCCCACTCTTTTTGCAACTCGAAAAAAAGCGGATAAAAGGCTTTACCTGCAGATGGCTGTTTATTCCATTAGGATCTCTGTTCACAAGATCTAAACTCATTGTTGCGTAGTAATCAAATGCCTTCTTTGTTTTGTGTATTTCCTTGTGCTTTCACCTCGTTCGGGGTAGATACAAAATGAACGACCTTAGACCGACGAAAGTGTTATCGTGAATACCAGAACGATAGTACGAAGTCGACGTCAATATCTATCGAAATGGGGCCTGGTCTTATGGGGTGACTCCCTATGTTATCTCTCTAGCCCAGATACCGTTAAGCGTCTAATGATTTATTTCAAATGATTAAATGCGACCCTCTCGGAATTCACTTCAGCATTTTATTAAAGGCTTATCCTGGTGTTGACCTTGGGGAAAATGATTTAACTTGAAGACTTTAATTTTCAAAACAATGCCCCGCTGAGCTTCCTTCGGATTCGATATGAAGATAATTATAAACACAAATCAAGGATATGCGTTTTTCATGCAAAGCTTTATGTTTCGGCGAGTTTGAACTTCATAGTCTCCCAATTTAGGCCTTTATCACTTATTTACTTATTACTCGTATATGCTATTTGTTATAATTAGGTTTTTTAAAATAGATAAACTGTAAGTTATAATTAAAGAAGAATGTGTGTAATTAATGTATAGTTTATAAATAAGTAGATCGCTAAGTGGTAATTCAAAAAAATGTAATACTATAAGATAGTAAACATGGTTTTGTTATTAGTTGTGTCATTAAAAATCTTCAAATAATAATATGTGACAACTGTTAAAAATGGATGTATACATGGAAATCCTCCTGGCAATGCAAATTAAATTTTGATACACTCCTTAATAAACTTTACATGTCACTTGATGTTTGTGTTATACACGCTGATAAAATTTCTACTTATGCCCCGGAAGTTTTAATCAACGCGAGTGCGCATGCACATTCGGAGAGTACTCAAGGGCAGACAACTTAGTTATCGGAATGCCCAATACGCCACATTGTAGCATGTTCTATTTACATGCAATTTGATTAAAATCGTATCATGAAAACCGCTCCGCTGTCGGGATCTAACGACGAGTCAATTAAACCTTGACAACCAACCAGATTGTCGCCTACAAAATCGCAAAAGTAAATGATGATCCGAAGCGTTACGAACGTATTGGTTAAATGGCTGTGCCCATTTACAAAGAAATGTAAACATGGACACTCCGCGCAACTTATGTCACTTAAGACAGGTGCGTTGTGTGAGGTATCCCATTTGTTTCAATATCAGTAACATCTTCAAGTCGAAAGTTAACTAACGAGCGAATTCCTAATTTTGTCAAACACTATTCTACTGCATCACCGATAGGGCCATTTTGCGACTCTTACCGAAAGCGTTATGCATTACGCTCTCTGACTGGATCTGATAAAAATAGTAATCGGGAAAACCATTTTTGTTTATAAAAGGTATTAGCGGGCTGTCATCAGATCTTACATGCTGGAAGATCTGACTTTAATGAGATCGACTTAAATGGTTGGGGTAATTTATTAGACGCGGAATTTTTTTCGATAATCTGAAACTTAATGTACAATATATGAGTCCTCGTACCGACACAAATGTTTCGATTGGATTTATCCGCTTTCAAAGGCCACAGTAAGCTGTTTGTGTCGTTACGTGCGTCAGGAAAAGAACTTGAAACAAGTATTGTGTGGCAGAAATACTACGGTCGTTGTTCAGAAACGTTTACATTTGCTCACTTTCTTGGCTTAAATATGTATGGATATAAACTGACGTTTTAAACTTATTTTGCCCTTTTCTCTCTTTGAACAACACCAGATACAGATACATTGTCTTTCTCTATGTGCAAAATAGCTCCCCGAGGCACGCACTTAGCTTTAAAAAAGTTTTGATAAAAACTGACGTTTTGAACTTATTTATTATGCAAACAGTCATGCATTTGACATGGAAAAATGTAATTCAGGCCGGCGTTCTCCAGCGGTCACCCATCCATACGCCAGCCGCAGTAACCGCTGCTTAACCGCGCAACATTGGAAGACGCTTAAGCCGCGAGCCTGGTTTGAGGTGCTTATATTTCGACCTCTGCGAATCGTCCCTCTCCGAGAAGTCTCGTTCCGACACTTGGCCTTTGAAGTTCCGTGGACAAGCAACTCCAGTCCGGCAGTTTACCGCTGTCATTATGGTAACGCAGGCCGGCGCTCTCCAACTGTCACCCATCTATACACCAGCCACAGTAACCGTTGCTTAACCGTGCAACTTTGGAAAATGCTTAAACCGAGTCGCTAAAGAGTTATTGGTCATTTGTCCATGTTACATGAAAATGAATCACTTACATTGGAATCTGATGCGTTGAAAGATTTTTGGTATTAATCAGTCGTGGTGAGTTACCTTACATAACACAAGTACATCTCTTTGCGTAAATACAAATATATTTACTCCATTCTCTATAAAGTGAAGCACTCTAAGTAAAGAAGATTACAGATGCAAGTAGTTTTCATTTTGTACGTTCAATCTGTATAGCCCTGGTACAGGTAATTCATGCTGGCGACTTTTGCGTTGATGACTTAGTCAGTTTTCATCGCAATAACTGTATCATCTACCAATTGTAACCTTACCCGTTAAAACGTAGAAAATAATGATTTAAATCAATTATGCATCATATGCAATATGTATCTGCAAATATTCAGCGATTCTGCTTTAAAATGCAATCCATTTATATGTAGTGTCATTTGTTTGTAGGTATAAGAAAAGTAGTAAGATTTTAATCTGGGCATTTACAAATGCTACCCATTCTCCATCGGTGAACGTTTTGTTATGCAACAGTAACATGAGCCGTTACTTGCTCATAAAGTTTCAAAGTTTATTCACAGCAAACCGGAAGGTCATACGACCCATGTGGTGTCAAAAGCATGGTGGAAGTACATGTTTAAATAATAGATAAATGGGTATATAGCATTTAACATAATATAGCGGAACATTTTATAATTTCAAATATATTAATAAGTGATTTACAAAATGTAAGACATGGTTCATATAACTTCATTTATAGTACTACATGCTAAAAAAATAGATAGATATAATATAAATGAATTCATTAATAAAGGATCTATAATAAAAAAAAAGTAATAATAATAATAATAATAATAATAATAATAATAATAATAATAATAATAATAATAATTATTATTATTATTATTATTATTATTATTATTATTATTATTATTATTATTATTATCACTCTTATTATCATTATAATGTTGTTGTTGTTGTTGTTGTTGATGATGATGATGATGATGATAATAATAATAATGAAAGCAATAATAATAATAATTTGACTTGCTTTTCTTTGTGTATGTCCCAAATTGATTCAACCTTATATTAACATAAGGAAGAAAAAGACACCAGAAAAACACCTTACATGTATTTTACCTATCCATCAGTCTTCCTTATAGTGTAGCTCCTGCAGGAGTTCCAATATTCACGTCTGAGGGCACGTGCCTTTCACATCACAATAACGTCTGCCCACAAGAAGGAAAAAGGACAAAAGTCTAGGAAAAAAACGAGGTTTAAAAGGGGAATATTGATATTCTTATATACTTTTCAACACTATTTTAGCATAATAATAATAATAATAATAATAATAATAATAATAATAATAATAATAATAATAATAATTATTATTATTATTATTATTATTATTATCACTCTTATTATTATTATAATGTTGTTGTTGTTGTTGTTGTTGTTGATGATGATGATGATGATGATGATAATAATAATGAAAGCAATAATAATAATAATTTGACTTGCTTTTCTTTGTGTATGTCCCAAATTGATTCAACCTTATATTAACATAAGGAAGAAAAAGACACCAGAAAAACACCTTACATGTATTTTACCTATCCATCAGTCTTCCTTTTAGTGTAGCTCCTGCAGGAGTTCCAATATTCACGTCTGAGGGCACGTGCCTTTCACATCACGATAACGTCTGCCTCCAAGAAGGTAAATGGACAAAAGTCGAGAAAAAACGAGGTTTCAAAGGGGAATATTAATATTCTTATATAGTTTTCAACACTATTATAGCATGATACGTGTAGTTTGTTGTAGTTTTTTAAGGATAATGAAAAATTAATTATTTAATTTGATTACATTTAAATCGTACGTTTTAACAATTTAGCCCAAACAAGTATAATTTCGTCCAAGTCGTTTTCGTCATACCCTATGTTTTTTCTTCGAAGTGGCAGAAGTAACAGCGATCTAAAACGCACATGGCCTGTGACATAATTATTTTATAAATGCGAAATACCAAGGGTTTAACCAGTTCTGCAAATTGTTAAAAAAGCAACCCAGCCTGATTACGCATACTCTTAACAAGTCTGTTTTGTAGGAATCATCCGAGCAAGGCTATTTGAAGACCCATATTAGACAATGTTCGCATCTTCATCCACGGCGCGCTCGGCGTCTATATATAATCGTTCCTGGAAAAGTTTTATAGATGGCGCCATGTTCTTCTTTTAACAAGTGAAGTGCGGCTTCATTGATTTTCGGTTATTATTCAAATTCGTAAAGCAGAATAAAATAAGATTGTTGTACTTTAAAAATGTTGCTTATTACATGTCACTTTCAGCTGTTATTGTTCCTTATGTGTATGCATGATTTATGATACAACGATGTACAATGTACAAAGTCAAATGTTATGCTCTATTTTGTTAT
The DNA here is from genome assembly GCA_007844125.1 of Sinonovacula constricta. NCBI lineage: Eukaryota > Metazoa > Mollusca > Bivalvia > Cardiida > Solecurtidae > Sinonovacula > Sinonovacula constricta. Next base: position 29,791,744 of record CM017561.1, on the reverse strand, counting down.
TTGCATTCGGACCTTTTCCAATGCGTCCAAAGACAATTCGTAACTGCAAATAATTTTAAGACATTAATTTAAAGACAATAACAACATGGCTTTGCTGTTTCTTGGTCGGTTTCGTGTTCGACAAGAATGTTCCATTGTTGAACAGCACATTGACGGTGGACTTTGATGATTTTCATCAGTGGTCTCTTGTTTATTAAGTCACTAAAGACTTTACTTTTCTTTGAGTTTACTTTTCAAAAAAGAGAAACACACACAACATCATATCATGATTATTTAACAAGGGTATCAGATTATATATTTGAGATTAGACGTTTAAATGTTATGCCCATGGCACCTCTGCAATTTGACATGTTGTAGCATAACGTGCCATTTGACAATGCATACCTACAATCAAAATGAAAATATAGCAACCACGGGGTATTTTAAAAAAAAAAACACATTCATTATTGTATTTTAATCTATACTATTTGTTAGATCTCATCGACATCATCTCGAAACAGTTTGTATTTTGAAAATATCCCAACTACACAAGAAGTTATACAAAAATTAAATTCTCAAATTGTACAGAGAAATAGACACATTTTTAGTAAAATGGCGTCAGAATTACGTCAAATTGAAGGCACTGAAAATGACGCCGTAGTTTATAATAAAAAGCACTTAAATTATGCTAACGTCATAGGTAAAAGTATGCAGTCTAGATATTCAAAAGCAAATGCAATAGGTTAGAACTGCTCATATTTTCTTGTTACAAAGACCATTTTTTAGAAGAAATAATATACTTTCTTGCGGTGAATGAACGATTTCTCTTTTAACACAAAATTTAAAAGAAAACAGGTGTGTTCCACTTTAATGTCATAACACATGTTTAAGCTCGATTCAAACATTTTTATTCAGGTGCCAATACAAAGACTGACCTTTTCTCGATCTCGAAATATAAGTTTTATTAGAATATATTATTGATAAACCCCTTGTAAATTGTTTCAAAAACTAATACCCTTAAGTACATTTTTGTCCGAAAAGGCGACGTCATCGTAGCTAGAAAATAACGTTTATTTTAGACATGTTCTGGTCTGTCGAGTTATTATACAAAACCTTCACAGTTACAAGTGACCAAAAAGTTACATAGATTGAATGGAAATTTAATCAGTTTTAAAGCGATATAGTTGTTGTGGGCATATCATGCCTAAATATTTTAAAAATACAAGAATAACAGAAATGACTATTCAAATTGGTCTCTCTAATCAACACTTTTTAACGTCTTTCTGCGGATGCTAGTGGGTATACGAAAAAATTCTAGCTGCCCTGCGATACGCCGTGGTTCTAGCCAGCTATGAGGTCACAGAGCAAGTTTATAATGCCCATATGTTTCAATACATAAAACAAAGACGTTCTCTAGACATCATCTATATATTCATATTAATGCGTTCGCAGCCCAAATATTTATGGCATGTTTTCGTTTACATTGCCTTCAAAACAGACTTTTATACTTTCCAAATAAACACAATACCAAGGTAATTTATTTGTCACTTTAATCACGGATAACAGTAGCAGTAATATTTTATTCAATATCTTTGTAAAAAACCTATAACATGGCACAATACTTAATCCAAAAAATAAATATCAACATTTACAAATAACGTGTGCATATTTGAGGCAAAATCCTTGAAATATTCGTTTTGTGTAGTTATAATGCCTGTTAGTAGATTGCGTAAATTCTCTATAAAATACAAATTATAAACACAACATACATCACGTCCTTTTGATAAAATTTAATACTATTAAATATACATGTATACACCTTCGAGTATCACAGACAGGCTAAATGGACGGATATTAACTCCCGAGTTTTGTGTCAGTTTGTATAAAACACTTTATATCCATTCTCGGGTCTTCTGTGTCTATTTCTTAAAATGGTGGAAGCATTCTCCGCAGGTTACACAGACAGGTTCCAAGCAACAACTGACGCACTGGGCCCAGAGCTTCTTGGCGCAGCCGCAGTTTATCTCCAGCAGTTTGAAGATTGGTGTGAAGCACCAGACATGAGCGAAGGCGACACGCGCAAACTCGCAGCCCCAGTACATGGCATAGCAGATGCCACAGAGGATGGTGGCGATCTTGTAGCAGAGGTTCTTCCAGCAGTTGAAGCAGGTGTGGGAAAGTTTCCAGACACAGTCGATGGAGTGGGTACCATCAGGTTCGGCCAAAACATCTTCGAAGCAGCACTGCACGAATAAATGAATATGTTAAAGACGTATAGGTACTTCTCTATAAAGCGTATAATGTGAAAGAGCACACTTCAAATGGGTTTTATATAATTGAGTTGTTTTTAATTCGCTTCCTTTACGGAAATATTGTGTTGATTGGTTCGGTTTTTAGAAAATATATACATTCTATGAACATAAAATAATTTATGTATTTTTTAATCGTGCTCTTTGTCAAGTATATATTACATGTACATTATGTTAATGTGGGAACCAATCAGATCGAGGTCTCAGATCACATGATTCATGTGTCCAATCAAAATCGTTGCTCAGATAGGAAATATATGTTTGCATGAAGAGGTGTTATGATTCACTTGTTACAAATTTGTAGCTCACCAATGAACATCATTTTGCGCAATGTATGCATGCAACAATATTGTATTTGATTGTTTAAAAGAAAAAAACAATGGTTCATACTGTCGAATAACACTTTTAGAAAAATTCAGCTTTCTGGAATAAACCTTATGTTCGCGTGCTAAGACGTTACTTTTTCAGTCGAGAACATCATGATGTGCATTTTAATATGTTTCCATGTTTTAATGTTTAGCTAAAATGCATGTGTCCAAAAGATTTTGTCGTAGTTTCATAAAAAGGCTGTTGTGTTAGTTTTTCAACATTGTCCAATATTAGGAGCGAATTGATCGTACAGACATTTGCAATGACGTTTAATACTTAATTACAACTGTTGTTTTTTATTGCAAAATCAGTAATCCAGTGAAAAGTCTTACAAAAGGTAAAAAGTTTTGCAGTAAAAATAAGCATAAGCGGGTTAGCTGCAGAGAGTAAATTATTAATACTATATATTTAGACAAAACAACTTCTTAACTTCTTTTCAAACCTTAGAACGTTATCAGTTTTCAAGAGTTCGAGATTCGACATGAGAGTTCGGATGTCGGTTGTTTGACAGATTTCTGAGCTTCAAACTAACTAACTTTTGTATTTGGTAAAACCTTCTTTATCTCACATTCCGGCGTTGCTATAAGCCTGCTGGGCTTGAATTGAGCAGAACTAATGCACGTATTCACCAACCATTCTTAAGCCTAAGTCATGATTTAAGCCCAAGTCACAATTTTTATTCCAGAAAATAAGCTTATTTATATAGTTTCCATATGATTTTAAGCTCAAAATAGCAAAGTTTAATTGTCATGCAAAAAACACACACACACACAACAACAGACATGTAGCTATGTATATTATGAAGACAATGTGGATAAAAACCAATAACTTAAGTAATTCTTACTTAGGAAAAGTTAGTGAATACTAAATTGCCCTAAGCAATTAGAATAGTGTAGATACTGATCCGGCAACTGGTGTGGTGGGTAGCTGTCTGATCAGGATCTAGCCTACTTACTTCAGGTTTTAATATATGCAGTTTCATTTACATGGAGGCGATAATGAAATGTCCAAGAGTATGCATTACTTGTAAATGTAGAAAAAGACGGTTAGAGTTTATGTTGATTTATCAATCTTGTGTTACACATTTTATTTTATGCTTTTTATACTCGATGGTGCCGTTTCATCAAAAGTCCGCGGATGCATTTTTTGGTCATATGACCATTTAATTATCTCAAGAGCGCGTCAATGAGAGTCCGATGACAGGATTTAGAGCCAGAATCATTAAGATAAAAAGGAGAAAAGTCTACCAATCACATGACTGTAAATACACGTATGGTTGTAACGCCTTTGATGAAACGGCATCTTGTTCAAACGTTCAGCAATATCTTTTTAGGGAGTAATAACTTTTATTTCCCCATTTTTGGGATAAAAATGCATTTTCATTCCTATTACAATAATGTTATTGCACAACTTATTTCTTATAATTCGTCTGACGTGGTTTTCCAGCTAACCTGCGATGCGCCGTCTTTTCCCCCCAGAGATAGGTCTAGTGTCTTTCGCGAATAATAACTAACTATACGTGGTTAATATCAATATTACAGTGTCGGTGTAATGTAATTAAGTTTATAAAATCACTAATAATAAATCACAATATTGTGAAGGTTAAGTGAAGAAATTTGTAGAACAAATCTAAAACACTTTCAACGAAGTCATATTTAAACAGTGACATTTTCGAAAAACAAAAACATTTTCCTCCAATATTTTAGTTAATTTTTTTTTATCTTACCTGAAGATGGTCATTAATTTTGTTAGGATCCCTGTTAATTAGATCTAAATCAGACATGATGACGGTAAACTAGCTACTGTAAATCCGCACGAGGTGGCAGTGCTACTCAACAACTGAAAGATGACCGAATCCGGCTCCTGGGCCCGCATTTTATACTTCGTGACATATGGTCACGTTCCCATGGTTCCGGAGAACAAGACGACAATGTGTTTCTAATTATAATTGTATGCATATATGTGATTTTCTATTTTGAAATATTTGTGATTCGTTAATCTCGTGAGGTCCTTCTTTGGGGTGTATATTTTTATAATGTATTTTCACTTGGTGTGTAAGTTCTCAAATTTTGTCCAATTTAAAGAATAAAAAAGAGATAGGACACTTGTTTATAAACAAGATAATACAGGCTAGCGAGATATGCGTTTGTGTCCATTTAATTTGTTATAAAACAACAACAAAAAGCACATAAAACAAACCAACAAAAAACGTGCACGTTGGTGTTGGTTTTTTGTCTAAATATTATGTTTTGCTCGATAATCATAATTAAAATAAATAATATATAAACATAATATTTATTTCTATTCTAAATCATGCTTTAAGCTTCAAGTGTAGAATGACATTTCAAAACAAAGTGCGCTTTATCAAACATGTTCCCGCTGAGTGCATGGAACGTGTGACGGGCCTCTTATTTTCACAAGTGGCAAGCAGTGGACAACCAAGTATTTGAGAAGAAATCCTGTCCGTATTTACTTAACATTACTGTCAATGACAATGTTGTCCCATCACTTCACGTAACAAGGCTATTCCCCCAATCTACCCAGTCGTATTCCGATTTACACTGTCACGCATAATAGATCTTAATTTGTGTGTTTGCCAATCTAAAACTCTGGTTCCCTGCTTGCTGATATGACTGACAAGTCTATTTGCCCCGTGTACTGAATAAAAACAATGTACTTCGACATTCGCATAATCTTCGGCCCTTTCCGTACCAGTACTAAAAGTACAATAGCCGAAGTGGTCCGAATGGTGATTCGAACGTCTTAAATGTGAGCGTTCAATTTATTTTCGCGGTGGCATTTTAACCTTATTGTCATTCTATACATAGCGTATGACGTCACTACGTTAAAGTCATCTCTATACTACGACTCATAACTCACCCAAAATTTGAGATTTGTGCCTACACAAAAAATAGTTCCGCGTAGGAAATACGTTCGATTATAATATTCACTGAATAAAGATAAATGACTAAACAACCATATACTAAGGCCTTATTCTATGTCCAGAAACTTTTAAAGTCTTGATATTTATAGATAAATGGAAAAAAATACGATGAGCAAGTTTTGCTACTTTCGCTTTCGTTAAACAGTAATATTTCCATTATACATAGCGTGTGACGTCACTACGTTAGAGTGGACCATTTACAAAATTTAGTTCAAAATGTTTGCATGAAACATATTTTAACTATTAGAATGTATAAAAAAATCCAAAATAATCTGTTGTATACCTCTTCGTACTTGTTTTGTTCATTTTAGCAATCACTTCCGTATTCATAACAGCCATGTTAAAGAACTACTTTACCCACAATACACCGAGCGCAATCACACAGGTCATTTTGACCGTGTGTTGACGCAACGACCTTATTGTTTGACGATTACTTTCCTAGTGTTTATATTAAAGTAAATCGAAAGTAAATCACATTAACGTCGAAAAGTTTTTAACACTTTTCACAGTAAACAATTTAATTTAGTTTAAATATTTTGTTTAAATTCTTTATAAGTTTGTTTGAATAAGATCGATTAGGCTATGTTTTATTTTAACTTGATGAAGACAATATTAATTTTATTATTAAATATCCTTATGTTTATTTAGTAATTTAAGTTGACTATATGTGTTTTTAGTGTTTTGAAATAGCACCGACACAATTGCGGTCATATTGGAGACGTATCGGCGGAGGAACCCCAGACTTATATCTAGGTATCCCATCCGGAGATGACGTCTGCAAAAAGGAAGGAAAGGCAGCGTGAAGGAGAGAAGTCGAGGGAGGAAGAAATACAAGATAGAAGGGAGAGAGCGGTCCCGACATATATACTTAGCATAGACCTTATGTAAAATAACATTTACAAGTCAATGGCTATGTTAATGGATATAAAAGCGAGATGAAATCATACATTTGGCCATGAGTCGAACGCGCAGCCCTTGTTTTCTTAGATCTGGTTAAACTATAACAACACATCAGTCAAATGAGAGATGATACTAAAACATTAACTATATTAAGGCATCAATCAAATGGAAGATGAAATCTGTATGCCATCTGTAACTATGCATCAATCGAATGAAAGATGAAATTAATACATTAACTGTAACTATGCATCAATCGAATGAAAGATGAAATCAATACATTAACTATTACTATGCATCAATCGAATGAAAGATAAAATCAATACATCAACTGTAACTATGCATCAATCGAATGGAAGATGAAATCAGAACACCAACTGTAACTATGCATCAATCGAATGAAAGATGAAATCAATACATTAACTATAACTATGCATCAATCGATTGGAAGATAAAATCAATACATTACCTTTAACTATGCATCAATCGAATGGAGAGGATGATATCAATACATTAACTATAAGTATGCATCAGTCGAATGGAAGATGATATTAAAACATTAACTACAACTATGCATCAATCGATTGGAAGATGAAATCATTACATTAACTATAACTATGCATCAATCAAATGGAGGGGATGATGTCAATACATTGACTATAACTAAGCATTAATTGAATGAGGGGGGGGGATGATATCAATACATTAACTGTAACTTTGCATCAATCGATTGGAAAATGAAATCAATACATTAAATATAACTGTGCATCAATCGATTAGAATATGAAATCAATACATTAAATATAACTGCATCAATCGATTGGAAGATGAAATCAATACATTGAATATAACTATGCATCAATCGAATGGGGGGGGGGTGATATCAATACATTGACCATAACTATGCATCAATCGATTGGAGGATGAAATCAATACAATACCTTTAACTATGCATCAATTGAATGGAGGGGATGATATCAATACATTAACTGTAACTATGCATCAATCGATTGGATAATGAAAACAATACATTAAATATAACTGTGCATTGGAAAAATGGTAATAAAACATTACACAGCACATGCTTAAGTCATGTAAGCGTTTAAAGTATTTTATATATTGGGGAAAATAAAATTGATTGCTTTGGAATAAGATGGAGTAAAATCACAATAAATACTGTAATGGTTGGTGATTTTATTAAAACAATGTTCATACATAAATCACAAGCAATACATTAACGCAGATTGTTGGCAAATATATTATAATAATGTCTCAAATGCAAAAAACGTTTCCAACACATAAAGTTTGACTTTTCTTTTTTAATTTAGTTAAGTATGAACTATTTAAAATCCTTAAGTTCATATTTACCAGACGTTCTAAAATATATTACCTGACTAGTTATGTTTTCAAACTGGCAAATTAACTTTATCTTAACCTACCGGGCATATTCTCATTGGAACATTCTTTAAAATATTCTTTTTGCTCACATTCCACTCATGTTCAAAGGACAGAGACTCGTTGTCATCCAAATATCGAACTCGAAAACAATTATGGTCAATATTACTTCGCCTAATAGCTTTTATAAACGCCACTAACGATTTAAATCACATCATTTCTTTGAAACAAAAATGAAGTAAACATTTACATAAATGTCCCTTTTCCAGATTAATTTTCGAAACAATGGTGAAAGCAGTTATGTTTCTTTACAGTTTTTGGCTACTTTTTAAAGTGGTGAAACACCTGACCGCAGGCAACACAGCATGGCGCGACACAACAGTCGATACACATGTTGTACAATTTCTTGATCGCCCCGCAATTCAGATCGAGCATCTTGAAGCATGGTGTAAAGCACCAGATGTGCATAAAGGACACGTAAGCGAACTCACAGCCCCACTCAGCGGCGATACAGATGCCACAGAAGATAGTTAGGAGATTGTAACACAAGCCTTTCCAGCAGTTGAAGCATTTGTAGGAAAGATTCCACACACAGTCGATGGAATGAGTTCCGGCCGGTTCTGCCAGGACATCCTCAAATTGACACTGAAAATAGATGTGGTAACGAGATGCAAAGAAGTATAAAGGAAATAATGTTATACAGTAAAGACTCTCTAATCCGACTCCTTTTGGACCGCTTAAAATTCCGGACAATAGAGGGTTCTGGATTGTATAACATTGTTACTTTTCAGAAAGTATTGTCTGCATAATCATGTTTTGTTTTAATACATTTAATACATAAGAGTAATGTACAGAATGCCCCTAGTTATGATGTTAAATTTCCAAGAATTCGAACTTATTTATAGTAAGAAATATCAGGACTTCAAAAAGGCCCGGATAGCAAAGGATCCCTGTATGTAAAAAAATCCGGTAATCGGAATTTCTAAGATACATGTAAAACTGACAGATTCTTGCGGATTAAGGATTTTAAATAGTGATATGGTAACATATAAAACATAGGAAATCATTTTAATCTTGTTGCATGAGACTAAAAGCGGTAAATACAATTGTAAATTAAGTTCAGACTCAAGTTAGACTCAACCTTTATTAATATATTATATGAAACGACGGCGTATGACGTCAGAGTATAAATATATAACCAGTGTTTAGGATAGGACATAAGGCGAAGTTAAAAGAGTTTACACTTTGAGAAAAATATAATCCTGGCAAAACGTCCAATTCATTATATTTTAAAGGTGGTATCCAACAGTTTGGTCCAAAAGTTTTTCTCAAATAACCAAGTCATTGGTACATGAAAAATGTCTTGCAAATTGCCTTACATTGGTGCCAAAGATCCGTGGGAACAATCAATGATAAATTCACACTCGCCATTGCAAACATGTTTTCCTATCCGAGCCACGCTGCATAGATAGCTATTTTAAACTTAGAAAACCACGTGACCACTTACTGTTATATTGTCATCCGGGTTATCCGCTCTGACGCTTTAGTGGATATCTATTTTAGCAGTATCTACTGTTGCGCTTTTTATAGAGTTGGAATGAATGAATGAATATTTTGAGCGATTTGTACAATCTAACAATAAAGTTAGTTTTCAAAGTCGTCTTTATAACGACTAATGTATTGGTTTATGCAAAAAGTATGACCAAATTCCCCAAAGCAGTGACTAGATATTGGTACTAGTGTTTAATATAGACAAACTGTCAGTTACCACCTTTAATTTGTTGCTGTTTTTAAATGATTTTTATGGGGTATAGACATTAAACATATTTTTGAGCTATAAACCGCCAGGTCCGAGTAGCGAAGCGAATGCTAAATCTGTCCATTTTACAGTTTGTGAACGTATTTGACAATTGCTACATCGTCTTCACAAATATGTTGATGTTTCATATTTTGGCATTTAGCTCGTTGTATATACTAATATATATAATAAGTATATTGCTTATACAGATGTCCTAGCAAAGGCTGTAAAATACCTTGCATGCGAATAACCAAGAACAGTAGATATGTCTTACCTGTACATGTGAGTTGATGTTATTAGGATCTCGGTTGACCAGATCAAGTTCTCCCGCCATTGTGCGTATTTAGGCTAAAACGGACGTGTGTATATATATTATAATTATAATCCCAGTAAAGTCCTTCACATATTCTGTAAGTACGACCTTCTGTTGTCAATTCTTGGTTCCAAACATCCGCAGACGATTTGGCCGGTCTTTATATAGAGAGGCTGACCAATGTCGCTATGGCCACTGTTGGCCACTCATATTTGTTTAAGTTTCTGAATGCCCAATTTAAAAGAGTCCGCTCACCCTTCTTTCGCTACTTTTTGTTATAACGGGCACTTATTCGGAATCATCTTTTACCTGCACGAAAATGTGTCGGAACACAATGCGAGGGACGCTGCAGCAGGTAGTGCGGATCTCGGTTAGACAGTTCGCATGCTGGCTGACATGAATACACAGCATTTGCCTAAACCTGATCCATTCGTGCTGCACGGGCAGAGGTAAAAGAGAAAACGTGTCCATTCTTTTTTGTTTGCCCACTCTGTGCTGCTAGTTTGTAAATATACATAACAGGTGTAAGGTATTGTTCGCAGGGCACTATTGCAGGACATAATGACTTAGGTGTGAAATTGATCATGTTGACAAATTTATTTGTTAAGAAAACAACATTTTAATGAAATAGGAAGGCAAACTTTGTGAAAGATTAATGCGAGAAAAATGATTAGGCAATAGAGTCTTATTACTGTAAATGGTAAAAAAATCACTCTGTTAACAGCAGTGATGTTGGTCAGTAACGTAACTAAAGCAAAGTTTTATTATTTTCTATACCTTTCTTAAACTGGTTCTAGACTTGTCACATTTTTGCCCGTTAATTAGTAAAGATATTCAGATATAATCATATAAGTTGTGAAATGGCTTTTTGCATATGTTAATGCTTATACGTGTATGTGACAAAGTCAATGTGGGAACGTATCTTCAAATTGGCAATACGTGAAAGAAAATACTTAATGATATAAGCATGGAACATGTCAATCTTAGCATTTAGTCAAATGTTCAGTCGAAACGATAAGCATATTCACATATCGTTTTCTATGTTTATAAATTAATCAGTGTCCAATTAAAAAATATAAATTATAAAATATAAATTTATGTCCACAAACTTTGCCGATTTATAAAATGGTGTCTTAACAAGAAACCTGACAGTTTTTACAGTGAAAACACAATTTCTGATCATCATTATATATGTCATAAACAATTATTGATAAAATAATCCAATGACCATACACGTGCGTGTGGGTGCCTTACATATGTAGCCGGATGATAGGAAGAGAATGTGTAAGCGGTCCGGTTAGCTCAGTCGGACGAGCATTCGCCCTGTTAGCGAAGTGTCCCGGGTTCGAGTCCCTGACTGGCTGCACATTTTTCTTCCTATGTTACACGTAATTAATCCATATGCATTTTCTACCCGTCAGCTCACACACAATCGTGTGTTGTTGATTTTCCGCTTAGCTATTATAATCTTTGGATTTTCTCAGGGACAAGGAACTGGCTTTCCTGTTAAAGAAATAAGGGAAATGTTAGATTAAATAAGTTTTGAATCGGCTACTTTAGAAAGGGAACATACTTCGGTGATGACGCGTCTGATCCAGTTTTGGTGTTTTGTCTTTTGCGGGGTTGCCTTTTATCATGGCCGTCCAAGACGCCTTATGTAATATTTTGCGAAAGATGAAGCGTCTATTGAGTTATTTCAGATGAAAGGTTGATTTTTTCATAGCGACAAATTGATATAACTATCATTTTTAGATCAATTAAAAAGATATATCTTTAATCTGTGTGTTAAATCGCGAATATTGATTTTATTGAAATGTTCATTTAAAGATATTAGAATAAAAAATAATCAAGGCAATAAATAATCTTAATTTTATTATAACTATATAAATAAAATTGTGAAGAATAGTTTGGTTTTTATCACAGATCACATTAAATCCTTCGAATAAATAAAAAAAAGTCACGTACGTAAACAAAACAACATGTCTTTTTAAAAAAGCAGTCAGAGGTTCACGTGTCGTATGGAAGTTTATGACAAAATTCCTCGAAAATATTGATATTTCAAACTTGTTTATCCCAATACACAAACTTGTCTAACTCAATACTCAAACTTGTTTATCTCAGCCCTCAAACTTGTTTAACGTTTAACTTTGGTACGAAAGAGTAATTTCTCGAAATATTATATTCACTTGAAACAAGTTTGTCTAGAAAGGATCATGTCCAGATTATTTCTTGAAATGATGGAAGACCTCTCCAATCGCCGTGCAGCACGGGCCTAGGCAGCAGTCCACACACATGCTGTAACACTTCTTCAGGCAGCCGCAGTTTAGGTCCAGAAGCTTGAACATTGGAGTGAAGCACCAGATATGCATAAATGAGACATAAGCAAACTCACAGCCCCACTCGGCGGCGAGGCAGATGCCACACAGCAGGGTGGAGATCTTGTAGCAGAGGCTCTTCCAGCAGTTGAAACAGGTGTAGGAAAGTTTCCACACACAGTCGATGGAGTGGGTGCCTTCTGGCTCGGCGAGCACATCTTCGAAGCAGCACTGAAAGAAACAGACAAAGAATTATGAGTAAAAATAATCTATATTTAGTACGGCAATCAAATTTTAACCCTTACCATCTAATCTCATCAACCCATATTAAATAATAATCAATATCAAATTCTATATTATGTTTTACGACAAAATGAAAATATAAGTTGACCTATTTCTTGTGACCGAGTCGCAAAAAGAGCAAATTTTTATCAGAAATTGTCCAGCGGATTCTGACTGTGTTGTGTCTACAAAATTGTCATACTCTTGACCGAATTCGCGCATAAATGATTAAGGATTGATTATGAACATTCAATGAAATGCGTTTATTGCGCCGAGGTGCTATTTTCAGTTGTTCGTCTGGCAATTAACCGGATAACTACAGCATGGAACTATTTTCTTTTAGGCGAATAAGACGACACACATAACCTATAATTAACGTCGTGTCTAAAAAAAAAATCCACATCATAGCAGCTGTCTTTGCATTATGCTATTCATAAATTAACATTGATTTTTGTAAGACTGTCATAAGTCTTAGCAGAAAATTATTTTGCAAAAACATTTCTTACATACACTTTTTTCAGACATACTAATTTTTATAGTAGATCTATGCTAAAAAGTGATATCTAATTCTTATTTTAAACAAATTAATTCATTTTTTAAATTAAATATTTAATGCTTTATCATTATGTCATTAAATACGTTCCTTTTCAGAAAAAAAATGTAGCTCACAGTAAAATATTTGCAGCAAGTGCTTGCAACGAATGTATAGATACGAACTTTAACCTTATGTGTATTAAATGCGTTATAATTGAGATATTGAAGAACTTCGATTAAAATATAATAATGTATAAAATATAAAAGTTAGCAATAACTGTAATGATAATTTAAACGGTTAGTAGATCTAGTTACGGCATTTTTTTTAATAATCATTTACCTCCAAGTGATTATTGATGTTGTTGGGGTCTCTGTTGACCAGATCGACTTCCTTTCCAGACATGATTAAGAATAGATGCTATAATTCCAACACAAGTGAACCTTCGGCTGAATCCGTGCTCTGATTGTGGCTGAGGTTCGTAGTCAGAAACCTTTATACCGCCACGGTTGCTAGGCCCATTTTTCATAGAAACGCTATGGAAATCAGGTTGCTGAATTCCATATGTAAACAAAATAGTAAAATGGATTGAAAAAAAAATTCAGTTGCAGGGACCAATGGAAATAAATTGACCGTGGATGAAAGGTGGGGTAATAATGTCAATAGGTATAACAATATTGACCATGTAGTCTCATTGTCAAGCAAACGCCATGTTTGTATGTCCGAATCACTCTCGAGAGATTCTTTTCAAATCAAAGTCTACTCTGTTTAGATTTGTAATGGCTATAATCCCCATGTTTGTTCAATATACAGAAATACTGCAAAAGTGAGTTCATTTGGAAGCAGTGAAATTGAGTAAATCGCCCTTGACTGACCACTGGTCAAGTTTTCTATACTAAAAGCCAACAAAGTTGTTTACATAAGGTCTTATCAATGCTGTTTTAAATTTATTGGTTCATATTACTGGGCTGACCGTAACCAACAATTAACGATTTAGAGATGACCGGTAGGTTTAGATCGGTCTTCACCAAAGTGCCGCAAGGTTCTACACTGTGTTTGCATGAAGACTGCAGATTGGAGATATTAGATATAAATACTTTTAATTTATGAAAAAAATAAAATATTTTAAGTTAGTTATCGTACAGAAAAAAAGTGGGAGATTAAATTGTGTTAAATAAACAGCTCGTTGACTTGTCCATTACACAAACACGAACTTAATTTATATCCTCTTTATAAATCCGTGTGTACAATATAAATTAGTAATCTTATTTATCTTTCAAAGCAATCGAGACATAAAAATAATACATTTACTGTTTTTTATTTCCAATCAAAATATTAATTATCAATAATGTATACAAAAACGATAGACAAAAGTTTGAAAAAAACAAAAACGATTTCGTTTATGTGAATCTTTTTTGGATTAGGCTCCAAAACAACTTCTTCACTTGTTGCCTGCTTAAAGGAGTTGTTTAAGATGACTTGGAATTACTTAGCCAAATGTTTAATATATGGCATTTTTTTATATTGATGCATACGTTCTAGTATTTGCATTCATGAAACATTTAAACGTATTTCTTTATACGTGATAATCTACACCGGGTTTGTGTAAAATATGAATATATATATGATAAACCAAAAGAGACAGAACAGGATTGCTTGAAAAAAATGAACGCAATTAACAACAATGACATGCTTAATAAGTAAGGAATCGGTTTAACTTAGATTATGTCGGATATTGCAATAGGAAAAAAAGGTCCTTTGAGAATTACCACAGTTATATTAAAATCTGAACTAAGTCTGAAGGGCGCTCTCCACATCCATACACCAGCCACGGTAACCGTTGCTTAATACCGGCCGCAATAGCTCAGGTGGTAGAGCGTCGGCTTGCGGATCGGGAGGTCGTGGGTTAAAACCCCGGCCGGGTCAAACCAAAGACTTAAAAAGTGGTAGTAGTGGCTTCCCTCCTAACGCTCGGGGCTAAGCGCAAAGCATAACGCCTGACTCGTCGGTGTCAGTATAATGGACCGGCCGGGTTCAGTCCCTGGGCACCTCATAAGTGCCTCTGCGATAAATGATAGAAATGTCGCTGCGCAGTATTGGCAAAAATGCCGGCTAATCCTAATCCTAATCCGTTGCTTAACCGCGCAACTTTGGAAGGCGCTTTAACCGCGTCGCTAAAGAGTTAACCCAGTGGCGAGGCTTGTTTGAAGCGCTTATATTTCTACCTCTGCGGTCGATATACAGATTAAATAAATGTAAAAGTGACAAAAAACACAGAGACGAGACATAAAAAACACAAAGAAAACAAACAGTTACCGCCTTGGAACGGTCTGTTGGCGAAAAGACCGATTTGAGTGCTTAAATCTAGTTTGTGGAGCGTTCCAACCTCGCACTTCCCTGGTTTGTTTTTTCTCACAAACAAACAGTATAAATAAAAATATCCCATCAAAATGAGATGAGTAACAGGTTCGTTACGTGCACTTTTATATACCCGTATTCATTTGCTTGTTTTAAGGTTTGACAAAGGGAGAAGTAATTTGATGTACGTTTTTCCCCTCAGATAAGATTGTGGTGAACAAAGCAAAATATCACCACTGCTCGTAAGACGGAATGCACTTTTTGCAAACGTCAATAGAAACCAATATATCCTTCAGGAATCCGAAACCTATTAACTTAAAAAAGAATGCATTTGTCTCTGTAGATGTATATTTTGTCATTCGTATTTGGCAAGCATGCACCTTATTCTTATCGTGTCACACCTTAATTAAAAGGGGGTATCCGACAGTTTGTACCAAAATTCTGTGTCTCGAACAATCAAATAAAGTGTAGTTACCCTAAGAGGTTGCCAACGCTGTTAATTGATGCCCTGCATCTTCTTGAAAAGTGAATCATAACCAATTCGTCATCACAAATATCTATTTCCAATCTAAGGGATTTGGGATTGGGATTTGCCGGCAATTTTGCCGATACTGTGCTGCGACATTTCTATCATTATAGCACAGGGGCACTTATGAGGTGCCCAGGGACTGAACCAGACCGGTCCATTATACTGACACCGAAGAGTCAGGCGTAATGCTTTCCCCTTAGCCCCGAGCGTCAGGAGGGAAGCCACTACTACCAACTTTAAAGTCTTTGGTTTGACCTGGCCGGGGTTTGAACCCTTGACCTCCCGATCAGCAAGCCACTTCCAATCTAAAAAACACTGCACAGTTTAGTTATGTTTAGATCAAGAAAACCACGTGACCAGTTACTTTTGAGCTTTCAATTTATCATCACCTTGGTTACTCACTCTGACGTCGATATCTTTTATAGAAAAAAAAACCCTATCGTGTTTATTTAAATATTTGGCGAGAATGTACATTAAGAGAGATTTATGTCATGATATTCGTATAGTCTAACAACTAATGAAGTGTAAATATCATACTTCGACGAAAGTTTGATGTTATAAAGAATTTATGTCGCAAAATTTCTTGTATTTAACATCCAAACTATCGGGTACCATGCACCTTTAATAAGGAGTGTACATAAAGACGACGTTTCAGCACACACAATAAAGCCTTATCTGGGTTTTACAACGACAATAAGGGTTGACACTCAACTCTAATAGCACTAAAATAAGAAATAAATTATTATCCCGCAGCCACCCCTCATCAGGTTGTCGCATATAAAAGGCGAGATTTTGTTCTGGAGGCTAGTTGGGCAAATTTCCTGTTTATTAATCCAATCAGTAGGATAAATAAGTTGTACTAACTAAAAATGACGATAGATCTAGTAAATAGGGATCCTAATAACATCAATGATCATTTACAAGTAAGCGGTATTTAATTTTTACAATTAGTTGTATACCATTGTTTTTTCCTGGGTGCTTATTGTTTCAATATCTACTGTGGGATAGCTTTCAATGTGTATTTGTTACTCGTTTGCCATCGGAATCAGCAACCATAACTTATGATAAACATAGGCTAGTTTTAAGGATGGCAAACGTATTTTCTGTCCCTCACTATGTGGATTCAAATCCAAGTGAGAGCGACAATCTTCAGGGGAAGACACAAAATAAAACCGCTGGAGTTCGATGTTGTGACGAAATTTGTGTTACACTTTTCATTTATAGTATATGAAAACTAACTTTGTTTAAATCTTTCTTTGCATTTTTGATTATGTTTGGAATTAATGAATGTTTGGCATAATTTTATACACAGCGTATCTAAGGTCAAACTCATCGACAAATCAATCTTTACTTGTCTAAATTCTGCCGAAGGTAAAAGTGATAACCGTGCATGATTTGCAAAGGCAACAGAATGGCATATGCGTGCATGAAAGGGTTAATGTGTCCAATATATAGTTTTAATCATTCAAATGTTGCTTTGATTTCAGTGTCAGTTCGAAGATGTTCTGGCGGAACCGGAAGGCACCCATTCCATCGACTGTGTCTGGAAACTCTCTGCAATCTGCTTTAACTGCTGGAAAGGGCTTTGCTACAAGCTTATGACTCTGTTCTGCGGCATCTGTATCGCCGCCGAGTGGGGCTGTCAGTTCGCTTACATCTCCTTCATGCATATCTGGTGGTACACTCCGATCTTCAAGATGTTGGATCTGAACTGCGGATGTCTCAAGAAGCTTTGGTCCCAGTGCGTCGGCTGTTTCTTGGATCCATGTTGTCAATCGTGTGGTCTCATCTTTGACGCTTTCAGGAAAAAGTGAACAAATTCGGATGTCACTAAATGCTTTTAAACAATATAGAAAAGTTTTAACGAATTCAACCTTGACAGAAAATAGCAGATAATTTTGTATATGGGATATATATGTAAGCTGTTGTTATATATACTTTCTATATCGTATGGAATTAGTGTTCCGTGATCTCTTTGACAACTCTACACTTTTACATTTTCTTCTATAATGCATACTTTTTTATTGATAAGCAATCGAATAAGACCATCTTTTACTAGCCAATTTATCAAGTATAGTGTGTGCATATAAAATTCTAAATATCTCAAATATTTGCTTTGTTCTGTATTATTCTAGTTGATATGAATTCAACATAGGAAATAAATGTGTTTGAGAGAAATGGGTTTTTTATCTTTACACAGCCCTGGGCAGGCGTATTACTTTTATAAATGGATTTTAAAAACTTTTTAGTACCTAATCATCATTCCATATCGTATTAAATAGACCTGTTCCATACATACCCATATGTTACCATATACTATGTTATTAATTACGTTTTAAATGAAATAAAATTAAATTATATATTGGCAGGATGAAACAAAACAAAAATTCATTCTTTTGAAACGGATAATGAATATTTATACAGAATGAACGTGAAACAAATTATGCAAAATTTACTATAAACGAACCGCACCTCTTTTTCAATTAACAATATGAATTCGTTGAATATTCGCTTTCGACCAGATGAAATATATAATGGTTGGAATTCCAGTATTTACTCTAATGCGTTTATTAAAGTTAGTGTTTTCAGTCGATGTAACATTTTGTGCGGTACAAAGGTTGACAAAACCGTCTGCGTGTAACTTTTTGTCCGTTTATTTAACTTCATTGTTAAATGTAAACTATCTTTAATCCTTTCATTTACACTATGGATACAAGTTTTATTAATACGCCAATTAGATAGTCATAGTTGCATGAGATATTGAGACCGTATTGCAAATTAGGCTTTAGAGGTTAATTTGTTCTACTCGGCAATTGTCGAAAGCTAAGCGCTGGCATCGACGATGGATATATAAATGAAGGGTTTGGAAATTAACGAAAACTGCAGTTACAAACGTTTCGGAGACACCCAGCAAGACAAAATGTCGTCGGGTGGAGTTGATTGCATGAATCGAGATCCCAATGGAATATCAGACCATCTTGGGGTAAGCCTATACATTTCAAATCTATAGGAGTGAAAATATGATCGCCGCGTGGGTTCGGGTCCCGTTCTGGGCGAAGGACTTAATGTGAGAAGGTCTTCCAGCTGACTTGCGGTGTGCCAGTGGTTCTACCCGGACACCTGTCTGGGGTCTTCCTCCACCAAAAACAAAATAAAAAAAATGGATGTTGTTATAATGATCATAAATGGTCGTTGTATTCAAATGTATTTCGAGAACAAAACAAACAAAACGATATTACGATAAACCACATCTTTTTTTGCTTTTGCCGATTGATAGTTTCAAGGCAGTAACAGTTGGTTTCGCTCTTTTGTATATAATGTCTCATCGCAGTTTTGTTATAAATTTTACATTTCACTGGCATGTAAATACCTTTGTTTTGTGCCTTGTCAAATGTTAATATGTTTTAACACTCAAAGGACCTTGTTATATTTTCTTGTTACAATATCACATTCGTATTAGATACAGTTTTAAGACTTTATAAATAGGAAAGTATAAAATGATACAACATTCGTTAAGCGTATATTACCTGTCGTATTGGGTTGCGTTTCATCACAAATCTTAAAAGTGATTAAAAGCGTTCTTAAATTTCGGTCATACGATCACTCCTAAGTGCGTTTCAACAAACTGTCGTAAGTGCGATTGGTTGGTAATTGATCCAAAGCACTCTTAAGATTCAAGAGCGATTTCGCTCTGAGAGCGATTTCCGTAAAATAAATGAAACTCTCTTGAGACGGAAAACTATTTATAAGAGAAAAAATTGACCTTAAGATTTATGATGAAACGCACCTTTTTTCTCTAAAAATAACATTGAAACACACTATTTCGGGCTATCGCATTAATTTTGATGTTTGATAAAAACATATCCTGTCGTTATACAGGTATTATACATAAGGCAAAGCGCTTAAAATTGATGTGAAAAATTATGTAATACTACTATAAGTCAAACAGAGGATCTGATATGAGTGTTCATTAGATACTGCCGAGTTTCGTATTATTCCAGACAACGAGTTTAACATATTCAGTATCTAATGAACACGAATATAAGATTCTTTTTATCACATAATCAAAACATCAGCTGTTTTTTGTTTTTGTTTTCAGTTCATTATCTTTTTATAGCATAAACAGTCGGTCTTGACATGTTTGGGAGAATACGCACAAAAATAGTTCCACTCTTTACTCGACCATTTTTCATAAAAGGGGAACAGATTCGTTTATAACATGACTAAAATGTTATTCTTTATTAATTAAAATGTAATTGCCCAACAAAATGCATAAAAACAACGACAACAAAGTGATCAGAAAATGGCATATACACTACACATACTTAATGAGGTCACACTACGGTAACTAACTAGTGTGTTACCAAAAATAACGGGCGGTAGGTTGTGTGATAAATCTTCTGAAAACACGACGCTGAATCACGACTTTAAGAGTTTGAATAATGTAAAAATGTCTTTATTCAACACGTGTTCCTTGCCTCCTATCTGGATTTTGTGCTAAATATATTGCCATTAAAATATCATTGTACAAATGTGACAAGCAATTGGATTTGTGGTCCAAATTGTATATTGGCGAATTCGAGTTCTTATTATTTTCAAAGATGTAAATCATCCCCAGTTTTACAAAAGGTGGGAACATCTATTGTTATCGGATTCTTAAAACAAAGGTACAGAAAACGAATCTAGAACATTTTTTTAATTAATTTGCTTTTCACATAGTCACATATTGATATATATTAACATACAGTCAATTAAATTCCCAGTATGCGATGATACCATGTACTGTGTTAAAGATGCGATGATGCTATGAAAAATGGTAAAGATGCGATGAGGATATGTAAAATTGTAAAGATGCGATGATGCAATTAAAAATGGTAAAGATGCGATGATGCAATTAAAAATGGTAAAGATGCGATGATGCAATTAAAAATAGTAAAGATGAGATGATGCTATGAAAAATGGTAAAGATGCGATGAGGATCTGTAAAATTGTAAAGATGCGATGATGCAATTAAAAATGGTAAAGATGCGATGATGCAATTAAAAATGGTAAAGATGCGATGATGCAATGAAAAATGGTAAAGATGCGATGATGCAATTAAAAATGGTAAAGATGCGATGATGCTCTGTAAAATGGTCAAGATGCGATGATGCAATTAAAAATGGTAAAGATGCGATGATGCTCTGTAAAATAGTCAAGATGCGATGATGCAATTAAAAATGGTAAAGATGCGATGATGCTCTGTAAAATGGTAAAGATGCGATGATGCAATTAAAAATGGTAAAGATGCGATGATGCAATTAAAAATGGTAAAGATGCGATGATGCAATTAAAAATGGTAAAGATGCGATGATGCTCTGTAAAATGGTAAAGATGCGATGATGCTCTGTAAAATGGTCAAGATGCGATGATGCTCTGTAAAATGGTAAAGATGCGATGATGCTCTGTAAAATGGTCAAGATGCGATGATACTCTGTAAAATGGTAAAGATGCGATGATGCAATTAAAAATGGTAAAGATGCGATGATGCTCTGTAAAATGGTCAAGATGCGATGATGCTCTGTAAAATGGTCAAGATGCGATGATGCAATTAAAAATGGTAAAGATGCGATGATGCTCTGTAAAATGGTAAAGATGCGATGATGCTCTGTAAAATGGTCAAGATGCGATGATGCAATTAAAAATGGTAAAGATGCGATGATGCTCTGTAAAATGGTAAAGATGCGATGATGCAATTAAAAATGGTAAAGATGCGATGATATTATATGGAATGTTAAAGATGCGATGTTTGCTATGTAGTGTGTGAAAAAATAAGATGATGTTATGTAAAATGTTAAAAATGGGATAATGCAATGTAAAATGTTACAGAGTCAATGATGATATGTAGTTTATTGAAGGTGCAATCATGCTATGAATAATGTAAAAATGCGACAATGCTTTGAAGGATAATAAAGGTGTGGTAATGATGAATCAATAACCGTTTCAGTGCGCCTTCGAAGATGTTTTGGCCGAACCTGATGGTACCCACTCCATCGACTGTGTCTGGAAAGTATCCTACAGCTGTTTCAACTGCTGGAAGAACCTCTGCTACAAGGTCATGACGCTATTCTGTGGCATCTGTATCGCCGCCGAGTGGGGCTTCCAGTTCGCGTATGTCTCGTTTGTCCACATCTGGTGCTTCACCCCTTGCTTCAAGATGATGGATATCAATTGCGGCTGCCTCAAGCAAGTCTGGGGTCAATGCGTCACGTGCTTCCTTGAGCCATGCTGTGCCAACTGCGGCCTTATTTTCAGCGCTTTCAGGAAGAATTAGGACATGCTGGTCTGACGGGGATCCATTTTATACAAAGTTTCATTTATCAAATGTACAATACTGATTTCAAACCATTCCTTGAGTGCTTAACAAGGAATTTGGTTATTAAAAAGCAGTAATGATTAAAACTATGAGTATATATTTATCTTTTTTTTTTGTATTTACGTTGCATGACTTGACGCAAGAACATATTTAAAATTATAACTATACACTGAAAGGTAATACTAAATCTAAATATAACATAAGTTTTTAGTCATATTGATTGTTTTTGCCTACATAACGGTGACACTTTGCCAGGTTTGTTTGTTTTTGTATCATAAAGACAATGTATGTATGTACAAGTCTCATGAATAAATTCTGTTCTGTTCTGTTCATAATATTGAATATTTTGAAATCCTTCTTTCCGGAAATAGACTATTCTTTAATTTATTAGACTAGCAGCCTGAAGCAAGGTAGCTGTAAGCTTATTATATGTATTTGTGCACTGATACACTTCTGAGTTTTACAGAACTAAGTGGTGCGCCGGTGGTTCTACCCAGACTTAAGTCTAGTCTTCCTCCACCAATTAATATCTGGACGTCACCAGTTATTAGAATATATGACAAAGTCCTATGAGCATTGCAACATATCCCAAACTCCGAAAAGGCACAGAACAAAGGTATTTCACATGCAAGCCAAGCGAAAAGTAAGAACAAATTTGTGATGAGTCATTTAACGAAAAGAGCAAACCCGACAGTTACCGCCTTGGAACGGTCAGTCGGCAATATGGGCCGACTGGGGTGCTTAAACTGGTTTTACAGAGCTCTAACCATAAGACCATAATTGTGCAATTGTGCCGATGTAACAAAACACAAAATTCAAAGCCAGTTTGTTTATGTATATATTTCAAATTATTGTCAGCTGTATTGCTTTCACATATTGTTATATGTATGCACATGTATGCCATTTTCTGCTTGTAGAAAAAAAAGTAAAAATTCAATAAAATCTTTAAAATATTTATAAGAACTGCACTTGTATTCTATCTCACACATCTTTCCAGTCCTCTACCATTTTTCAATTGTTTAATCGAACTTCGTTTCCTATTATTATATCAATAAGTCAAACTAACTTTATTATTCGCAAATATAATTATCACATTGTAATTTATCAAAATATTGCCTCTATAGCTATACAACATGAATTCACTTTCCTCATGTTTTATTGTGACTGTAAAAAACAAACAAAACAATTTGTACAAAATATCAAAGCGTGGGCCATTTCGACGCCAAACAAAATAGAAAACAGGAATAGCAATTCTAATGATAATGAGAACAACCAGTACGCCAAGGTAAGTAGCAGCGCATAAAACAAATCAATTAATCAGTGTTAATTAAGCCCGGTGTCAGTTTAATTGATGTTGCATGCTCTGTAAAAAGCATGCATTCTGACCGGTAATGGTACTAACTTGTTAAAGAGAGAGACTAAAGCAATACAGAACACCATCAGAAACAGAGCAGATTAGAGCAGCTTATATCTAATTGGCTTTTGATACTATGTACATTAAATATAAATATTCGTGTTAAATATTGTTTGGTATTATTCTAAATTTTGCATTGCAAGAACTGCTACAACGTTACAAACTTAGCAATATGTCCCTTATTTTTAATGTCCAGCGTCCCATTATCTGGAACAATCGAGAAAACTAAAACGTATGGGGATTTCAAAAAAACAGCAACATATTACTGTCAACGAAATTTGAAGTAACACATTCAATACACTGATTACATGACATTTTAATAATTCCTTTGGGTGAAATTTAATTACATTAAAACGTCACGGAAACCACAAGAGTATGCTATGTATAAACATGTTAATTAAATCTACTTACATGTGTTTCCTAATCAGCCAGCACACTGATATAGTTTCATGTTGTTGTTGTTGTTGTTGTTGTTGTTGTTGTTGTTGTTGTTGTTGTTGTTGTTGTTGTTGTTGTTGTTTTACAAGACCAGGCGTCACTGACATGACTTCTGGAACCATTGCAGTGACTTCGAATCTAACTGGTTGTATTAACTAACTACTAGAACACTCTTTGATTAATTACTTCGGCAGATGCCTTGTTTTGAAGTCAATCGGGCGCCGATTCTGGTCCCCTGTGATTGAAAATAACGTCTGATAGAATACTGCAGGATGGCTTCCAGAGACCTGGCCAGACCGCAAGAAACGCATTACACATTTCTGGGAAAACACAGAAGCGTATATTTGAGAGATTGGAACGAAAATAGGCAACAAACAAGCTCCAGGGACTTTTTGGCTCTCACTATATAGGCTTGCGTGCTGAACTACCGGACAGTTCGCAGTGTTCTCAGATTCTGTGTGAGGATGACGGATATTCGGCCTGGCGCCTTGTCGGAGCCGGAAGGGGTAGAGATACCGTTAACGGAACGTTCGGACGGCTCAAGACACACGTCAAGACAATCGTCAGCGTCAACGTCGTCGTTCGAGGAGTTAAAAAATGTCGGAACGTCGCCGAAATCGAACGCTGCAACGGTTAGCGTTGCGGCGTCAGATGAATCGGAAGAAAAACCTCTACCTGGAGCGTTAACGTTCAAAACGACGTCATTTGATGACCCGACGTACTATTCACAGACGCCTCCACAAAAGGCTAAACGTTTACATACAACTAAGTTGGAGGATATAAAAACTAAAACCAAAATGATCTCAAAGGCGACTGTTGTCGGCGAGGACAGGGATCCTGATAACGTGAACGAGGTTGTTCGGGTAAGGATTTATTTTTCATTAATCCCAATTTTTATGTTTTTTTGTGTGTGTGTAAAATCGCATAGTTTAGCGTGTTCGTGTATACATTTGTGCTAATTTTTTTTAAATAACATCGCCATTTTTCAAGATATGCTTTTTTGAGGTGTTTGTTTAAGCAATAAGCCGCATATAAGACCATACGTATTTTCCATTAAGAAACTTCCTTGGTTCTACTTTTCTTAAATAATCATAATGATTTTAACATTTTCTTTACTTTGCAATGACCGTTAAGACCACTTTATATATATATAAAAAAAACTGAAAAACATTTTTTTTTCTTTTTCTTTTTGCGCATATTCAATGACCTATGCTACAAACGAAACGACAGTAAAAACTTTGTTATATTAAGTATAATATTGAATTCGAACATAAAAACACACCTTTTATTTATTAGAATACTACAATGTATATACAATGATACAACATGATAAGAACAGGGCCATGGAAATTTCTAAATTAAAACAGAAAACAGACATGCCTGTGCTGATCAATTATTTAATTCCCTGATACGATATGTTTCTTGGAAACTGTTTAATCAATAGAGACCTTTATTTTTTGCAGATACGATTCGAGGAAGTTTTCGCTGAGCCAGAGGGCTCCTATAGCTTTGGGACAATATGGGGCGCCAGTTTCCGAATTTTTACGGACTCCAAGATTTGGTGTTATAAGTTCATGTCGGCCTTGTGCGGGGTTCCTTGTGCGCTCTGTTGGGGTATCCATTTCGCATGCCTTTCTTTCCTTCAAATATGGACCTTACAACCAGGAATGAGAAGCTTAAACATACAGGTACGGCCTCTGTCTCGGGTCTTCACGCTGCTAGTTCGATCCTTCGTGCAGCCCTGTTTTGAGGCTGTAAGTCACATTTTCAGCAACATTCGGATACACTCGACTAAGGACTGACGGTACGAGAACGGCGCTCCGGCAGGAACGTCGACTGCTCATGGAAAGAAAAAGCCAAACTGGAAAGTCTATTCCAATATTGTCAGAGACAAGGGAAAATTCGCTAATCTTATACATCTAGCGAAGAAAAGAGAAGAAAGTATCATTATTTAGGATGGAATACAGTGTGTATCTACTTTCGGTGGTGACTGTAGCAGTGTGAATTGCAGCTGTTTAAACAGATGCACGAAATATATCGATACGTTAGAACGGTTTAAATGCAAAGGATGGTATATGAACGAGTAACAAGCGTAATCTATGTTGATCAAGGCATGCGTTGTTTAAATATCGGGAGAATTCTGAGCGAAAGAAAGGCTGATATGTGTGTCCGCTGTATAGAACGCATCATTTTTACAAATATAGTAATGACGTTAAGAGTATGGGTTTGCGTAAGTTACAGTATGTGAAACTGCAAGAGATCCGTTTGTCTTAAATTATTGTCAATTCTAAAAAGCATATAACTATATATATATAGCTTCAATGTGCATTCAAATGATTCTGATTTGACCATTGTCATTGTTTTGCAAAGAACTACAATTGTTTACCATCTTATAAGGAAACATGATACACGGTTAAATGTGATTTATATGCATTCATAATTCGGTAATGATAATACGTGTTAAAAACAATTATCTATTGAAATTAATGTAACTGCAGAGTTTAATAAATAACCGATTTTTTTTAATAATAGAAAATGCGAACAATGTCTCAAAACTCATAAAAATCGAAAGTTCTTATTTACCTGAACGAGATTCTATGTCTGAGCAATTGGAAGGGGATGTTTATGCATAACGCACTTATTAAAAAGTCTCAAACCAAAGCGTTTCAACAGCGGATAGACAATGACATAATTGGAAGACAAACATAAATATCTTCCCTTTTTTTTAGGGAATAGCTACCTTAAATGGTGTTTGAATCTCACGTCATAAGGTATATTGTTGAATATTATGTATTTAAGTAAAACAAACTAACAGCAGATAGCGCGATTTACCTGTTCTGTGAACCTAACGTCAGGTATCTTGTTGAATGTACTGTCTCCAAATCAAACATTTCAACAGCAAATTACGCGATTTACTTTTTCTGTGAATCTCGCGTCAGTAGGTATCTTGTTGTATATACCGTCTTCAAGTAAAACTTACGAACAGCAGATGGCGCGATTTACCTGTTCTGTGAATCTCACGTCAGTAGGTATCTTGTTGAATGTACTGTCTCCAAATAATGCATTCCAACAGCAAATGACGCGATTTACTTTTTGTGAATCTCACGTCAGTAGGTATCTTGTTGAATGTACTGTCTCCAAATAATGCATTCCAACAGCAAATGACGCGATTCACTTGTTCTTTGCCTAAATTTGAGAGGAACTTTGAACTAAATGTTGACCGAACTAAATGCCTATTGCATGTCCTGAACGTATATTGCCATTAATGTTTTTTATGTACATGTAGTTGCTTAATTTCTGCATGTATTAGATTATGACCATACAAAACATTATACTGTAAGCTTAAATTATCAGTCATATTATATGTATTCAGTTCGTTAAAATAGACTTATTATAAAGGTCTATTATTTCACTGTTTTTGGAATAACCCCAAAGCTGCACACATGTTCAAAAGTGCCTTAATTACACCTTTTTCACTTTATCAGTGGCATTTGTTCAAAACATTGATAACTGCAGTCTTTCTCATTTTAAGTCAATAAATAGTTAGCTGAAATATAGTTTGTTATAATTTAATAATCTAGAGCATTCTTACAAAAAATAAATAATGGTCAGAAATTAAATCACTCATAATTCAGAATTATTAAAGGAATGTGGTTTGTATCACACGATAGAATGTTAAGATAATTGTTTGTTTTTCATACGCATACATGTGAAGTAATTTTACATTATACTAATATAAATTCACATGTGTTTTAAAAAATATTTGTGGTTTTACTGTTGAAAGTTGTGTCGATATTTCTATACATCGCGTACGGTCCTTAAATAAGAAAAGAATGAGCGTTCGTGGTCAAGTGGTTAGGACGTTGGACTCCGGATCGGAGGGTCCAGTGATTCGAACCCCGAAACTGACCACGTGATGTTAGTCCTTGAGCAAGACTATTTATTGCACATTGCTCCAGGTATTCAGTACCTGAGTACTGGTTCTACCCAGGAAGTGAACAGTCGAGAGGGATTAATATAAGTTAAAAGAACTTGTTTCCCAATCGACTATAAACAAATAGGTTTAAACTAATAAGAAAAAAAATGACATCCACCGTATAGGTGAAAACTTTCATGTAGAGTGGATTTCAATCCGACCTGCGTTTCGCCAGTGGTCCTACCAAGAGCTTTGTCTGGTGCATCTCTCCGCCAGTGGCATCTTGCCGCCGCTACATATGTATCATAACCCCATTTTTGCTGTTGCGACGTGACATAAGATTTGAGAAAAATGATTGTTTTATTTCAAGTAGACGATTCTTATCTCTAGAACAATACAATGATATGGCCGTTGTGTAATGATTCTGTTTAAAAGGGATCGTTCGTGTTTTTGTTTTTTTTTGAGAAGAAAAAACAAACAAGTGTATTCATCAGCTATTCCCTTGGAGGGTTGACATCCGATAATAAAGCATCGCTGTAGATATGACTCAAATGTCGTCAGTTGATAAATATCCCGTTTAAATTCCGGCCATCCTTCAATTGATTGCAGTTAAACAAGGTCAGGTCGTTGATAATAAAATTGGTACTATTATAGATCTACACCGTTTGCCACAGTCGCATCACCTCGGCTATTTTACTTCCTAGCGTGTACGGAATGGACCGAGGATGATGCGAATTCCCCGTTTAAATTCAGGCCATCCTTCCATTGATTACAGTTAAATAGCGTCAGTTCGTCGATGGTTACTGTTATAGATCGACACTGTTT
This sequence comes from Sinonovacula constricta, assembly GCA_007844125.1. NCBI lineage: Eukaryota > Metazoa > Mollusca > Bivalvia > Cardiida > Solecurtidae > Sinonovacula > Sinonovacula constricta. The sequence goes on along the minus strand of CM017561.1, from coordinate 29,762,776 downwards.
GCCAATCGGAACTCCTCGGGTAATTCCGTCCGCGGGACACTGATGATTCGTGAATTATCCGAGGTGTTCCGATTGACTGTTTGCCGCATTCGGATCACCTCGGCTAACTTACATCTGAACGTGTACGGAAAGGGTCGAAGATGATGCGAATGTATTTGCCTAAGCGTGATTATTTCGTGATTAGCCGGCTAAGAGTTAATTACTAACCGAATCATTTCCGACCATGCTGTTAAAGTTGTTCAGCTTGATAAATAATGTTTACATATAGTGTTGTACAATAGTAATTCTGCATTGTTTAAACATAACGTAATATAATTTACATCACATTACTCTATATATTATTTATTGTGTCCTGGTATCAATAAACATTATTGTAAACTATTGTTGTTTTTGTTGTTTTTTGTGTTTTTTTTGTATTTTCACGAAGCAGGTACATATCTCTAGGTATTGCGTCATTAAATGGACGTATATTCAAGATTAAGAATTAAAATTTTCATTAAATAACCGCACCATGTATAAAGCGGTGCCTTGTGGAGTGCATTTTTATGGGCAAGATAGTGTAGGAGTCAATAACAAGATGTCGGAGATGCATTCTCTCACCAGAGGGCGTGCTACACAAGTTTCGCTTACACCTCTGTCAACGCCGGGAAAAGTCGTTCTCATGTACGTGATATTCTATCGTCACATGTCGCAAAATAGTTCCCCGAAAATTTGGGTTTAAATATATCTTAAACATTGTTCTAAAAAGATAAAAATACCCATTTTCATTTTAAGTAAAATATACCGAGATCAAAATAATCTCACGAGCATTTTATGCATTGTTTATAATTTGTACAAGAATCTTGTACACCGGGCGTTGACAGAGGTGTAAGCGAAACTTGTGTAGCACGCCCTCTGGTGAGAGAATGGTCGGAGATGTTCCTTGAGACACTTTTCAGAGAAAAGAACCAAGTGTTACTTTTTTTAACAGGGTAGCTTGCAACAATAAAGGGTAGCTGGCAATTATAGAAAATAGCATAAAAAACAAAAGCACACAAAAGCAGTCCCATTTCGGGAAATGGCCGAGGTGATCCGACTACCTGCATACACCCGAGAGATGATTCGTGACTTATCCGAGGTGTTCCGGCTGTATCCCGGCCATGCTAGGGTGTTCTGGTATTAAAAGGGGCGAAACATTCAAAGATGCATGGCGCCCTGCTGAGGATGTTGGTACTTTGGACGAAGTTAAAGACACGGTATTAAACACATGAAGCAACATTAAGCTGGCGCTCATGTATATTCGCATTGTACCGTAAGCGGTTAACGGTTTAAAATCTAGTCAAAGAACATATTCAGTCCAAATTCCGCTGGTTTGTTTATAGTAGACTGTAAAATGACAGATTTTTCCGTGATTATATTGTCAAGAACTAATGAGGTACGGGTCTATGTTACCACGATATCCTTGTATAAAACGTGTATACAGAAAAAAATACGAATTATGCGGTATAATACTTAAGAAAACTCTCCGTTTTATATGATTTGTTAACTTTTGTAAATTTTACCGACACGCTTACTGTATAGTTTTTGTTTTTGTTTTTGTATCATCGCACAATTATGGTCATATTGGCGACGCCCAGCTAAATATAGATTGTTTCCATGTGATGTCATGGGCACTAATAAGACAATTTAAGGCAGCCATCTTTGAAGGCAGAATCTAATGTAGACTGAAATCCGGAAGTATGACTGTGCTGTATTAAACTAACCTCTGTGTTTTCATTTTTCAGTCTGTTTTACTGAATTTTATATCAAATTTTACAGCTTTTATGAAGTACTCTAATATCAAAACTTTATTTTGATAGTTTAAAAGGTAAAAAAACAACCAAAAACGACACACTGTTTATTTTGTTTAAGGATGACCCAATAATTTTATTTATTTATTTGTATTAATTTGTGTGCAATTACCAATTTTAAAAATATTGTATGTTAAAAAAAAAGAATTTCAAGAGGTTTCCATGGTGTATAATTTTTCATTTCTGGACCAGAAATGAAAAAATTACAAGAAAATAAAATTTACGCTTCTGTACAATTTATCTGAAAACCCCTTGAAGTTGCCATCAAAGATGGCTGCCAAGATAAGGGATTTTCACTGATGTGGAAACTATCTATTAGTAGATGAAGACCCCAGACAGTATGTCTGTGAAGAACGAGGGGCGCACCGCAGGTAAGCTTGAAAACCTCCCTACTTGAAAGTTCTGGGACTCGAACCCTCGGTGAGGGGCTGATGGGTTACAAGTTGGCGACTCTAACCGCTCGGCCACGGACGTCTCTACAGTCACTGTCCTGACCCGCGTCTCGCGTCTTTCAGTTAATTTATGAAATGGTAGTATCCAAACATAATTCCCTCCCATGAACATATGTTTTGAAGACATATTTTCTGCTGATAAAATACAAACGCTAAGTTGTATAAGGTTTATTCAAAAAATGTAACGCACAACAAATATCACAGAAAAAAAATGCATCGTGTTTATATCAGAACAATCTATAACATAATTGATTTCAGTGACAATGTTGACCGAAGATAAATAATACACTTGTGTAATTCACACAATCATTAAATTTACCAGATTAACACGGTTCTTATTAAATACAATAAGTAATTCATTACATGAAAACTGTCTTAAAGAAAATTGATTCTGACAATATGTTAAATAAATTAAATGCCTTTTCTGCTTTTCATTTAAAAATGTGTCGCTGCCTGTTTCGAATAAACAAAAACAAAAAAGATAGAAACATATTTTCCGTAAAATTCAAATGTTTAAAAAACAATTCTTTTTAAAAACTAGACATATAGTTTTCTAAAATAAATGGTTTATTATAAACCGTCACTATGTCATTGGTTTAGAATTGTTTTGAATTACAAATTAATTTCTGGAGAATTAAAGTAAATAACAAAAATGAAAAAAAGTAATATAAATGGCGGATATCGCACATCCTTCAAATATCCGTTCCTTTTGCGACTGTTATTACAGAAGATGGCTGCACATCAGAGCCCGGGTTAGCCCTTCGTTATTCTTATTCTACTGAAACATAGACCGCAAGCTTCGCAGATCGGTCCACATGTACAATCAATGAATATGTTGACAACCTTCCTGACACAGCCGATGCAGATGCTGAAGTCTCGCATGCAGGGAGTGAGTATCCAGATGTGATTGAAGGCGGTCAGCGAGAAATCACAGCCCCACAGGAAGGCTATGCAGATTCCACACAGGGTGGTGAGCAACTTGTAGCAGAAGTTTTTGCCACATTCGAAACATGTGTGGCTACATTTCCAAATGAAATCGATTGACCGCGCTCCTTCAGGCTCGCCTAATACGTCGTCGAAACACACCTGAAGTTATAACACGACATAACGTTTTAGATTTACGCATACAATACATGCAATTAAACTCGCTTTATTGAAGTAATTAAAATATGAGGCTTTTATATATCAGAGCTAACATCTCTTTAACAACGGGTATTTGTTAAATTATAAACGCGATATAGGGACTTTAGTACAAATGTGCGGCCATGTATATAATAAAGGCATGTGCGATCATGTAAATAATAAAGTAATGTGCGACCATGTAATTAATTGAAACGTGCGACCATATAAAAAATTAAGACATGTCCGACCATGTAAATAATAAAGACATGTGCGACCATGTAAATAATAATGGCATGTACAACTATGTATACGATAAAGGCGCGTGCGTCCATGTATATAACGTTGGAGTGTCCAATTAGGTATTTGATAAAGGCACGTGCGAACGTGTATATAACATTGGAGTGTCCAATTAGGTATTTGATAAAGGCACGTGCGAACGTGTATATAACATTGGTGTGTCCAATTATGTATTTGATAAAGGCATGTGCGAACGTGTATATAACATTGGTGTGTCCAATTATGTATTTGATAAAGACATGTGCGAACGTGTATATAACATTAGAGTGTCCAATTATGTATTTGATAAAGGCATGTGCGAACATGTATATAACATTGGAGTGTCCAATTAGGTATTTGATAAAGACACGTACGAACATGTATATAACATTGGAGTGTCCAGTTAGATATATGCCAAAGACGTGTGCGACAATGATTATTCAAACATGAGTAATTTACAGAATGAAACATCATACATTGGAAAGAATTCAGCCTTAAAAGACTGGGATGCTTAATAATGCCTTTTATTTTATTAACATAAGGATAGTGTTAACCCTGATTGTATTATAAAAAGTATATAGAGATATACACATATGGATAAACCATGTACGCATAAACATATATATGCATATATTTAAATATTACAAAACCCTTTTTACTAACGTATAAATGAGTAAATGGCAATTAAACAACGACTGGAACATTTCTCAACAAGAAATCAGGCCTGGAAAAAAATCCTTTTCAACGACTAGTCCCGGACTCATTACCTGGACAAAAATGACTTGTCCGAAAATATGCGTCGTTGTCAATTAACGAACAAAACAACATATTTATCATATCTACAACTAACAAACAAGGTATAAATCAAGTTGTTCCTTTTATTTATTTATTTTGTCTAGAAGCGTTTATATATCGCGCAATCGCGATTTGCTGTTTTAAACGTGTACATGCATTGTACATGTACCGCCTATACGTGTTGCTGATAAATGCTCCTGTCGTGTAATGGACTGCCTTCGTCGCTAATTAGAAAACGTTGTTTATATGGTCACATGTCCGACTGCCGATTTATGAATTGTCCGGGACTAATTTAATGATCAATGACCAGTAGCCCGAAACTGCATTTTTACTTGTCCGGGACGTCGGACTACCATATTTTTCCAGCCCTGTGAAATAACGATTAAAGCTCATGTTTCTGTCGCTTTTTAAAACGGGTGTTCGGGGGCGGTAGCTCCGATACACCATAACATCAAACGTGAAACAATATAGAAAACTGAACTATGGCAAATGAAACTCAACATTACCAACAGAGCATTTTTACGTACCAGGTAAAGTGCAAGTGTCCCCTCAAATTGTCGGCAAATTGCCTTTTTCAAGAGATAAACACAAACAATTGCTCTCTTTACACCATTACCAACGATAATAGGCGCTGTCTTATTATACAAGCACGGAAACGACGTCAACGTCCTATAAGGACAACGTCGTTTTTCCCGCCATTTACTGAACGTCATTTAATTGTATATTATTACTCAAGTTGCCGAAATTTTGACTGTGAGCGTTTTAAGAGGAAAAAAAATAGTGTAACAATTTACAATATTGTAAACTATATCAAAGATCCAATTTACCTTCAGATGGTTATTGAGATCATTTGGATCTCGGTTTTCCATATCAAGCTCCATGACAACAACACTTTTTTGACAATCTGGACTTTGAGCTTAAAGTTCTTCACTATAATTTGGCGGTACACGGACCTTCTAGCGAACTGAAACCGTCCAAAAAATAAGAGTCCGGTTGTTATGGAACACTTTGGGCTTTTATAGACTCAGCCTCCCGTGGACCAGCAGGGGTTGCTTCAGTGTGTCTTCAGACAACTTGGGACAAAAGACAATCGACTTCTTACGCCGATAAGCCTCTTCAATATTCCAAACGGTATGTTTACACTTAAAAAAAAGTCCTGTTTTTAGACCGCTTTAATTGGATACTGGGGCAATTGAAGAATCGATATTTAAGGAATAACAACACCTCTCATTGTAAGTTGATAGAAAGAGGCCTCTACTGAATGGTACATCACCTCCTTCCATTGACGTAAGTTTGACCTTATGTTTTATCGATATAATAATGAACGTTGTTTACACAGACTTCAATGCAGTTGACATATTGACATATTGACAAATTTGAGAAAAGTAATATTCGATATTTGGAGAGCATTATCAGAAATCAAACAATTGATTTGGATGTTGTGAATAGCAGCTGCTATGTCTTAAATGCAAAAATAAGTATAAAACGTGCAATAAGCTCTAAGTATTCTTGTACACACTTGCACTAGACCGGGCCGAATTTTTCACTACGCCCAACAAGAAAGATTAAACTTGCTAGAGAATATCTTTTCTTATTATATTGAAGTTCACGCTAATTAATACTGCTAAAATATGTTTATCTGTCGATGTTTTCAAATTTCATTTTATGTTATATAGTTACAAAACTATGCTTATACAAGAATATACCGGACCTGGTAGCGCAATCGGTTGAGCGTCGGCTCACGATACGGGAGGCCCCCGGTTCGATCCCGGGCCGCGACTTACCAAAGTCGTTAAAATGGTAGTGGTAGGTCCCTTGCTAACGCTCAAGCAAATATAAGGGAAGTTCCACGACTGGTTGGCCCGATTCAGGATAATGTGACTGAGTGTGGTATCATGCCACGTGTTCACGGCATGCTAGACACAGTGTAGGCAGCACTATGTCTGCCTCAAGTGGACATGGTCTCCAGATAACTGAAATACTGTTGGTGGGACGATAAACACAACAAACACTTGTTCTAGCATATCTGAAACTGTGTCTTGTTGTCTACGTTTCATTGAATAATTGCGAGAAAAAGTTGATAGTAAGTATATTCTATAGTATTTATACTTCCCAGCTTTAATAGATTTGCACGAGTTTGTACTGAGGTAAAATATTGCCATACTAGAAATTAGAATTTTACAGAAATGGTTTATATAAACAAAATCCAGGGTCTCAAGAACTTGTCTGATTTTCTAACAGAAATGAACACTTTTATTTAAGTATATGATTGTTACAAACCGGGAATCATTTGGTGTACCGGATTGTTTTCCACTGGCCCGTTTAAGTCAAGAACACGCATTGCTTTCGAATAATCGTTGGCGACGCGCTTTTCTACATATGTTAAATATGAAAACCTATAAAATGGTGTCGGATTTTGCGGGGTGGGGGTTGTTTTAAACCATTCTATGGCCTCAGAAATATAAGTTATATATATACTTTCTCTCTGGATTTATAGTATACTGAGAACTTTCAAATAAAAATCATAACGTTTCAAATGTCTTTATTACATGCTCACGTATTGCTTTAATCTATTTACCTCTTCCTCTTTTTTGCGTCTCCTTTGATGTTTCGCATCAACGAATTTTCTTGTACGATGAATTGCCAGTCGTTGTACATCATTTGGCAGTATAAATTACTATATGAAATGAGTGTATTTCGATGCGATACACTTATAAAATCATTTACCGAAATTTAAAAAAAAAGAATGCTAATCACCGAATTAGGACCCGTGATATCAGAGTAATGAACGCCCGCAAAATAGACTCACTTTCAGAACGTACTCCTTTCAGAGAGCATCCCATCATACAGGAGTCGCGCTTCAGCGAGCCGCCAATAAACGCTGTATTATACAGCAGATATAACTTCTGCATACATAACCTGCCTCTCTTGTAGTAGGCCTAAAAATAACTTCAGATAAACTCCCAGCTATTCGTTGGTTTGTCCTTTTAGAACTTGTAAACGTTTCCTAGGTAGAAAATTTTGTTTCGGTTGTTTGGATAGGGTTTGAAGGCATTTTCCTTAATTTTCAGCTTAAATTTTAGAATTTCCTTTGAAGATACCTCTTGACATTTATTATACACTTGTTTGTATGCATATAATGTATAGAGAAATTGATATAACAAACAAAAAACTTGACACATAAACAATAATACTAAGAATAATACTAACAATTTAATAAATACATTGCCAAGCGCCATACAACATCGCTCTGGTTGGTTATTTCAATTTATTCATCTGTTTTGGAACTGCTTCAAGTCATACATGGCTTCGGAATGGACCTTTTTATGTCGGCAAATACCAAATGCCAAGTTCTTTCGACTCCTCCTACTCTGTAATGAAGCATTCTCTCTGCTAAAAGTCATTCGTCGCAGAAACCACCAGTCCTACAGAGAACTTTGACAACTGTCCACATTCTTTGCAGGAATCCTTCATCACCCTCCCCCATCACCTCTCTCGCACAACCTGTTGGATATCGCATGATGCATGTATACCTCTATTACCTGTTTACTCCTTGTAACTACCGTTGAACTTTTCAATGCAAAACATTTCATAAGTAATCTCGATTAATTATTTTGTTTGATCGATTATGTAGAGCTTTAAAGAAGATTGTTTTTGTTATCATCATCATCACGATCGCCATCATCATCATCATCATCATCATCATCATCATCATCACTCATCATCATCATCATCATCATCATCATCATAATCATCATCATCATCATCATCATCAACAACAACAACAACAACATTATAATAATAATAATTATTATTATTATTATTATTATTATTACTACTACTACTACTACTACTACTACTACTACTACTACTACTACTACTACTACTACTACTACTACTACCACTACTACTACTACTACTACTACTACTGCCACCACTACTACCATTTTGAATTTAAAAATAACCCTATTATTTCCCACGCCGAATGCCACATGTTTTTGTTAAACCCGAACATATGTCTTTGCATACTCATAATTTGCATATGCACGTTGACTTTATCACACTATATTTACTTAACCTTTCTATTGATGGAAAAATATGGGCTCTAATTCAACAACCAGTCTTTAGTAAGAATGGCTCAAGTAATGGTTGTCAGTTAGAAATATCTCTCAAAATACAATAATATCATATTTTGTGTTAAGTAGCCAACTTGTCTTTAGCGGCCAATTATAGTCTGTTCCTTGGGTGGCTGCTTAATACAAGTTTGACTGTATATTAAACGACATGTCTAACATTTTGCATGACAGTTTAACTTCGCTATTGTGACCTTACAATTCCGTTTAAACTACAATGTTAAGCCTTATTGCGTTGCTGTGGAAATGGCGACTTGAGTTTAAGGCATGACTTAGGATTAAGACTGGTTGGTGAGCACGAGCCTTAGTTCCGGACGGGAATTTTGGCAGTGGCTTTAGATAACAGTCATTAAGGTAATATATCGGGATAACACATATAAACATATTACTTTAATGAAAGTTAATCATAAAAAAAAAATCCGAATAATTTAGGGTCTTGCTTGCAAAAGTGTAACGCTGGCCTGCCAAGCTTCAGACTGTCCAGGTGTCGCTTTTCTCTTCATGATGTCGCTTCTCTTTTCTCAATATTCAGCTGGTCTTACCAAACAGTCTTGGCAAGAGAAAATATTTAGGCCAATAATACAAAAGAGCTGTTGAAAAGAACAGAATTTCCCTGCGTAGTAGAACTTGTTATTGAAATTTTACAACACTAACCATACAACGCAAAACAAAGATCTTTTCTGAAACGTAAATAAAAATGTAAATATAAGGTTTGAATCTCGTTATGCTGTCGCTCGTGCTTAAACAAACGCAGGTCGTCGTAATAGCAAATTAATCACTGAGCGCTTTTCATTATTTCATCTTTACACAACACAAACATTTTGAAAGACATCAAAACTCGTGTTCAGATATACTTTTTACATCTGTTTGTAAATATTGTTTTTGACGACGTGTTGCTTTTTAGCAAACATATAACGACTGCCAATTGCTTCAAACTGGAACAGCATAAAATACTTTCAAACAAACATATGTATTGACGTTCTTTCGTTGACAAATTTTTGTGCATTCTGTTTGTATCTATGGATAATGCGATTGCATCCCTAATGTATCCTTACACAGGGTTTTTATACCAGTGATTCTCACGATTATAAAGAGTGCTCACTCTCTTTTACATTCGGTCGTCTATTAAATAGGCATTCTTTGTTGTTATTTATGAACTTGTTTGAATGATTATGCCAATGAATATGCTTTTCCAATAGCTTTACATACAACATGCTTGCCAATTATTATATTTGGGATAGCAAATAAACATCGTTTGTTTGAGCATGTACATCCATTATAAGTTTGCCATCCTTTCATTTTGAAAAGAAAAGATTCATTGATAACGATTATACAACGTAGTCACGTGATAGATATATAGTGTAGGGTATTCGTGCAAGTAGATGCCGTTAATGAATTAATAGGCACACATTAAAGCTATTTGGTGGAAAAGGGGGTCAGAGGTTGTGTGACGTCATATGTTCCCATGGCGAGGCTTGGAACTGCACGTCCCTTGGGTATATAAGCACGTCGTCAGAGGTGATTGTCATGCCAGGTCCAAGCTGAACGTCGGGGGCGATATCTTGGAATACTATTGTTTGGGATTTAAAAACAATTGTGAATTCTTTTTAAAATGGGTGAACCAGATATGGAAAATCGTGATCCGAACGAGATTAACGGTCATATTCTGGTATGTAATGTTTTGCATTTTAGATGTTTAATAACGTTTTTAGTTGAATTTAAACAGTAGAAGTGTAATAATATATTATTTAAAAAAAACCGCAAACATAACGTTATTTATAGTTAAACTACGTTTAAAGTTTGAATACAGCAGTAGGGAATGTAACTAAACGGGATTAAATAATTTAAAAAATATATATATAATTAGACGGGAAGTATTTCATAATAAATGTTGAACTTCGCATCATCTTCAGTCCTTTCCGTACACGTTCGGCGAAGAACGTGAAAGTAAAAAAAGGCCGAATTAATCCGAATGCAGTATTGAGACAAAACTGTGTATTTGTTATAACTGTTATTGAAAAGTGCCGCGGAAAATGTGTATTGTTTAAAAGATAATAAAATGCAACATTTCTACAATGGTTTACGTATTTTAATGCGTATAAATAACAAATTAACACAAATAAATAAAAGTGAGCAACTTTCTCAATGATTTAAAATATATAATACAACGAAGACATGTTCATTGTTTCGTGACAAGTTTATTTTCACACGTCTTTCAAAACATATACTCAGAATAAACATATTTCTTATACCTTTTTCGAAATCTTTAACAACAGAGTTCCTGTAACAAATTCCTAATACGTGGCTTAATTTTTTTTTACACAGGTCCAATTTGAAGACGTGATTGGGGAACCGGAAGGTGTCCGCTCGTTCGATTGCATCTGGCGTTCAAGCTTCAAATGCTTTGAATGTTGCAAGGGATTGTGCTACAAGCTCTTGACCCTGTTCTGTGGCATCTGTATCGCCATCTTCTGGGGCTGGGACTTCGCTATCACCGCCTTCAACCACGTCTGGATCTTCACTCCCTGCCTCCGAGATTTCTCCATCTGCATGGGATGTCTTGGAAAGATTTTTCGAGTGGTCCTGGATTGTTGCTGCTCGCCTGTGTGTGAAGCTTGTGGCATGTGCCTCAGTAACATTCGTATAAAGAAAGCATAAGTTTGCTACATTTCTTCCTTACCTGGCATGGGAAAATTATTTGTTCGCCGTGGTGATATTCGTGGATTTTATGTACAAAAAACAGCGTCCATTTTCGAAGCAAGACATTAGGTAATAAGTATTATGCAAAACTATCAATGAAATGACGATAATCAAAACATCTCTCGGTGGAAAATAGAATCAAACGTCGATGGAATTTAAAATATATACACTGGTTTTTTCCCATGAATCAAATACCATGTTAAAATAGATTCAGTCAGACAATTAATCAAGACACGTGTTAAACTAAAACACAGTTGTATATGTTTCTCAATGTATCATTTATTTGTTACAGTACGCACAAGTTTAAATTGTTTTAATAATTTCGACAATTAAGTGCGCACTTGTACCACAAGCTTGTATCTGTACCTTGCTATCCCATCGAAATATCATGACTATCGTATTTCTGAGTTTATTACAATTTTCACGCTAAATAAGCGTAATGAACTGGTCTGTTTTGTAAGCTCAATATGTCTGATGGGTACTGTGTTGATATAAATATTTTATATTTTATTATTTTTCTATTTTTATCTTAACATGCCCGTTGCTTTAGTATCATTTCTCTATTTTACCTAAAACAAGCAATAAACAAACAAATTATATTTGACTGTATTATCTATTCTGATACCAAATTTGCATAATTTTATATCCAAAACATGATGTCTTAAAACATTTAAATTAACGCACTATTAAAAACATCCTTGTGTGAGCCTTTTACAAATTACATTTTTGTTATCATTAAACTTGCATATTTTATCTATAAACGCTCACACTCAAATTTTCGGCAAATTGCCCTTTTCAAGAGTTAAACGCAAAAATTGGTCTCTGCCATATTAGAAAAATAATGTAAAATAATTATAAATATCAAACATTTTCTGAAGCCTAAATAAACCGCACTTTACAAAAAAGAAAAATATTTTTCTAATTTTTTTTTTTTTTTTAAGGTTATCTATTTTTAAAGTTTTGACTAGAACCAGAGACCATTTTCGGTTTAGGAATCGTAATATTCAGTGGTGTATATTTCTAAATTTCAAACAATCAAATTGTGCTTGACGACTAGCCAATCAAATTCCGCATTTCAAATTATTCATGTAAGTTACGCCTCAGTACATTGAAGATCCCAATGCTATGATAAACTAAACGTCAACTAAATATAAATAACCGGTTATTGACTAGTGTTTATATTTAATATATGTTGATAAGGGTCCTCAAGTTGCTTTAAAGAATTTACCACCGTTTATTTAAATGTTTAAACACCCATTCCCAAGCTTCATTGAATCTTGATAACATAGAAAAATAAACACAACTTCTTTTAAACGGCGTTTTATGCGTATTGCATTCGTGCAATCGATTTACATTTGTATCGTGTTCCATTTTAGAATCGTTTTTTTTTTTCACCTTATTTTTCACGTTTCACAATTTATTGATGCGTTTTGCTTTTTTTTATTTTGAACTACACCATTTATTACAAAGCATTTTAAGAATATATGAGCATTATCGTTATAACAAAGAAATCATGGCTCGTGGCTCGCATCTTATACAGATCGTCAAATTATTCATATCCCCATACGTTTCGGCTTCTCGTTCAAATGTGTATATACAATGATCACAAGTAAAACGTTTGCCGATTAAATATGCATTAGCACAGTAGAACACGTTAAAAGAACCATACCTCTATTATAACAAGAAGACGCTGTATGTGTATTATTTGGACTGGAATTTGTTGTGTCTATTATTTGTTTTGTATGCTAAACCGCTCATTAACCGCTGAGAGCGGTACTGAGTGTAATCAAGTTGGGTTGAGTTGAGTTGCAATACACTAAACAGCTTAAAAGCAAAGAGAAAATGGTATCTACAGGGAAAGCTACATACGTACGATCCTACCTAATTCTTTGTGTTACAAAACAATGCAAATAAGTCACAAATTTGTAATAAAAAGTTTTTCAATGTGAAAAAAAACAAAACCTAAACTGCTGGAAGATGGACCTTTGAGATGGTCTCGGACTCAAAGAGTCAGAAATAGCATTGCAAATATGGAAACAATGTATGTTTTACTTTCGGACGTCTTCTTTAAATGCTGAGTTACGTTGGGATATGTGCGTGTGTCCTGTGTTAGATAGCATGCGTGACTTCGGTATCTCAATTAATTTATCATAGATGGGGAAAAAAAAAAAAAAAAAAAAAAAAAAACGACAGCTACTTGACCACAAACAATATTATACTTCTGTCGGAGTGAGACCCTGAGACAGTTTCTACTTGCATATATAAAGAAGATCCCTATTGGTTCTGTATGTGGATACGATAAATAGAGGATCTGATATGAGTGTTCATTAGATACTGAAAATATTAAACGAGTTGGATAAAGTGATACGAAACGAGGCTCTGCCGAGTTTCGTATCATTTTAGACAACGAGTTTAATATTTTCAGTATATAAAGAACACGAATAATAGATTCTATTTATCGCATAACCAAAACACCAGCTGTTTTTGTTTACAATGCATAATCTTTTTATAGTATGAACAGTCGGCCTTGACATGTGTAATTCGGTTTGGAAGAATACGCACAAAAGATAGTTCCAGTCTTTACTCGACCATTTTCCACACAAAGGGAACAGATTCGTTTGTAACATGACTAAAATGTTATTTTTCTATTAATTAAAATTAAAGTAGTCCAACAAAATGCATAAAACGGCGACAACAAAGTGATCGGGAAATGGCATGTACACCAAATATACCAATCGGAACTCCTCGGGTTATTCCGTCCTCGATTGCACATAAACGTAATGACGTCACACTACGACAATGACGTCACACTACGAAAACTAACTAGTAAGTTATCAAAAATAACGCATAAGTGTTACCTCACGCTCGCGCGGTGGCTATGTGATAAATAGAGGATCTAATATGAGTGGTCATTAGGTACTGAAAATATTAAACGAGTTGAATGAAACGATACGAAACGAGGCTCTGTCGAGTTTCGTATCGTTTCAGACAACGAGTTCAATATTTTCAGTACCTATAGACCACGAATATTAGATTCTATTTATCACATAACCCAAACGCCAGCTGTCTTTTGTTTACAATGCATCATCTTTTTATAGTATGAACAGTCGGCCTTGAAATGTGTAATTCGGTTTGGAAGAATCCGCACAAAAGATAGTTCCAGTTTTTACTCGACCATTTTCCACACAAAGGGAACAGATTTGTTTATTACATGACTAAAATGTTATCTATTTATTAATTAAAATAAAATTGTCCAACAAAAAGCATAAAACGGCGACAACAAAGTGATCTGGAGAAATGGCATAAACACTACACATACTTAGTGACGTCACACTACGACAATGACGTCACACTACGATAACTAACTAGTGAGTTACCAAAAATAACGCATGAGTGTTACCTCACGCTCGCGCGGTAGATTAATCTAATATTCGTGGTCATTAGGTACTGAAAATATTAAACTCGTTGTTTGAAACGATACGAAACTCGGCAGAGCCTCGTTTCGTTTCGTTTCATTCAACTCGTTTAATATTTTCAGTACCTAATGACCACTCAAATCAGATCTTCTATTTATGACATAACCAAAACACCAGCTGTTTTTGTTTATAATGCATCATCTTTGTATAGTATGAACAGTCGGCCTTGACATGAGTAATTCAGTTTGGAAAAATCCGCACAAAAGATAGTTCCAGTCTTTACTTAGTCTGAATTACCTGCCCTTTGTCTAAACAAAGGGTCAGGCACAAACGAAATAATGGCGGCGGCGATGGAAACGGTAAGTTTACGAGCTAATAGCAAAAGGTGGTTCATTGTGAGAGTATTGATTTTCTGGTCAATATCAATGTTGTAGTTTTCATTCGTGTAAAGCGTTGCTAAGGAGCTATTTCTTATGATGAGATTTTACATTTCTGACAAGTTGAATATTTTTCGGACAAATTTACACATAGTGTAATTTCGGAGAATATTTATTTAATTGATAAATATTAAGTTAAAAATAACTTAAGTGAAAATTTCAGTTCCCCATATTTCCTTCATTAGGTAATTTATATTGAAAATCATTACATCTGTGTAAAATGCATTTATAAAACATTTCTTTTATGCAAAAATATGTCATTTTAAAACAAAAGTATAAATGTAATGGTGTTAAGAAAATTTTAATAATTTTAAGTTTTGACTTAAGATGCTTTGTGAATACGGCCCCTAGGAGTGGCATGTTAAATTTGGTAAGGAGACCTTATTATTACTTTTTTACCGCCATTTTCACTATATTTGTCCATTTTTAAACTTGATCATGTTATTTAGTCCTATAGAAGTTATTAGTAATAGGTTTGCAGCAAAACATATTTTTTATGCAGCTAGGATGTTGTTTTAGCTGAAAAATGGTATGCAACATGACAATATGCACTGTATGGTGTATAGTATTAATTTGAAGAGCTAAAAATGATGGTTTTTCAGCATTATGTTGTATCATTTAAAAATTACTAATTTTGCATAGCAAAATATTATATTTTGCATTAACAATTTATACTCATTGGTTATATTTCACTAAAAACATTTCTTTCTAGTTTTATAAACTTTTTGTTTCATCAATTTTTAAGAAAAAATATGACAGGGGCTTGTATACAAGTGGAGTTTGCTATACATTTTGACAATTTCTTTCAAACTAAATATAAGAAGCCAATGAATTGAAAAAGAAATTAATATTAAAATGATTTGCAGTTTATTTTTTAAGATTTATATGTATTTAACACAAAAACATACCTAACTTTGAACTAGTTTTTTGTGTGCAATGTTTTTAATTATGTCATTCTTGCACACCTGCAAATGGTAATATTTTGTAGTGTCCGCAACATAGCTTCACACATTAAAAACAGGAGATACAAAGTTTACTTTGCTGTTATATAAATTGCCTTGGGCACATGTTTCTACAATCCAAGCGCTTTCACCAAATGCCTTAAGGTTTTTTCGCATTTAAAGAAAAGCTTTGTCTGCAACGGTGTAGTGTCCGCAACACAAATATTAATATGCTTCTAAATAAGGCATTTTTCATGTTCTCAAAGTTGTTTTTGCTAATAAATGTTTGGTTTGATTGCAGTTATTTAAAAAAGTGAAATAAATATTATTGTCTAGTCTGATTTTCTGCCAAACAGGACATAACCCTGAAATTAATGTACTTCTTACATGGGCCAATCAGGATAATCAATGTATTTTAACATATATAATGTATATACCAATTGATTGATGAAAGACAGTCCTGGTAACTTAAAAGAAATAAAAAAGATGTGACTTATCTGAGACCAGAAAAAGAGTTTACACATTGTTTTTTAAATATGTGTTACGGACACTACAAAATGTCTTTCATCCTCCATGTACCAATAATAGGTCTAATTGTTGAAGAACTGATGAAATAATACTTCTATTTTAAAAAGCTTCATCTCAAAAAGCTTAATTGATACCAATTGCAGTCAGGATCAAATACCATTTTTTGCATTTATCATCTTAATCACATCAATATAAGTTGGTCATTCAAAGGGAGTACTTTTGTAAGAATATTTAAAAAACCTGGCTTACCAGTATGTTGATTTCTCTTTTGTTTTGCCAGACACCTGAAATATTTAGATATGCAAATTAATAAATCGATAGACTATTTACATGAAACATGCATATAAAGATATTACATTATCTAATGAAAAATAAGAAGTTAAAATTAAGCCCACATGTCAGTTAATGTGTAACATGATACTAATATGACAACTTATATTAACACGAAGTCTGGTCAATATAATTATTGTTTATGTACAGTGAGTTAGTTCTACTATGCACTGGGAACTGAAGCAAACATTTATGCATGATAATTCTAAATTAAACCTCGGTATATGATTATCAAAAACATAAGCAAGTTAACTGCCATCCCTTGTCATCACCAGCAATGTCATTTGAAATGTTTTAAAATATTACTGTGTGCATGTATACTTAACTCACAGGAAAATTCTTTTTATGACTTTTTTAGTTGTTGTTGTTGTTGTTATTTCTTTTAGATCTGATTAATGGAATTTGTTAAAAATGATTTGAGTGTTTATCATTATTTTGATTATTTTGTTGTTGTTGTTTAATAACAATGTCAGATATACAGAAAGGTATTATTGCCACTAATTTGGTTTTCATTCAATTTGAATTTTTAATAACAATATTAAATAATGATTTAAGAGAATAGAGTGTGTTATTTACACAACTAGTGTGACATTTGCCAAATCTTTCCTTTGAAGGTGACAAAAATTAACTAGAAATGCTTTTATAAAATGAAATACTGGTAATGTTTCTGTAAGAAAAGTCCTCAGGAAGCATGAAGTCCAAACAAATGAGTGAAAAACACTTACTTAATTTGACTTAGCATTTGCATATTCATTGTTATTATTTGCTGTCAATTTTTAAGTGTTTTTTATATAAATTAACAACATTAAAACAATTTTAACACAATTTTATCTTCAGTACTTTAAGAAAACTATTTTTTAAAGTTTGCATTGATTTAAGACAATAAATCTGAAGTTTCTACAACATTTAAGACTCCTTATTTTTTATGTTCACTTATTTGTTAGTTTGTATGTTCTACTCTTAAGTCTTTGCATTTTGGCATTGTAAAGGTTCTATTAAAATTATTCTATCAACACAAAAAGGAGGAGCATGTGTCTAGGTGGATCAAACAGTAAGAATAACATCACATATTGTGCAATTCTTAGAATGCTCTAATTTTAAAATAGAGCTCTTTCATATACATGGTAAATGATGAAATATTCAAGTAAGTTAATAAAATGACATAACAAGCATCCCACAATAACTATATAAGCACAATATCTTTGATTATATTGTAACATTTACATTTAAGATAATATATGTAGCGTCCGCATGGCAATGTAATACTTCCTCAATAAACATAACTAAAACACATTCGTATTGATCACAATGCAAAAGAAAATAATTTTATAATCATTTTACAAGAGAACTTATGATTACATATCCGAAATATCACAATCTTCGTATTTGTCCGAAAAGTACTCAACTTATTGAAATTAAAAAAATAACATACGGAAATGCTCCACGAAAAGAAAAATTATCTTTAAGAATTTTATATATACATATCGATTGAAAATTGAACAATATCCCGATGAACCACATTTTGAAAATATTTGGTTAACTTACAGCTATCATTGCGTCGGCCATTGTTTCGTCAATGCCAGACTTCTATTATGTTTGCAATAGAAGCTGGGAACCAGACTAGTCTTTACTCGACCATTTTCCACACAAAGGGAACATATTCGTTTATAACACGACTAAAATGTTATCTATTTATTAATTAACATGAAATTGTCCAACAAAATGCATGAAACGGTGACAACAAAGTGATCGGGAAATGGCACATACACCGCACATATTTAATGACGTCACACTACGATAATGACGTCACACTACGATAACTAACTAGTGGGTTACCAGAAATAACGCATGAGTGTTACCTCACGCTCGCGCGGTAGGTTATGTGATAAAATGGAATATCGGACAAATCTCTGGGTATAACGTAACATCAGTAAGTCCTCCGCACCGACCGGGACTCTAACCCGAAGTTAGAGGCCAGCAGTCAGAGGAGTAACAAGTCCACTACTCCATTACTACAGCACCGGCGTACCCAAGAATAAGAAATTAAGCATTTTTTACTTGCATTGTCATACATGTAATATTTAGTATTAACAAACCTAAAAGCAGGAATTTGACCAGCAATCTTCCCAAATACCGAAAAACAATGGTTAGCTATTGTTGCATGTAATTGATATCAAGGCGACTTGTCAGTACGGATTGATCCAGGGGGGTAATTGGGGGATGCTTCCCCTCACCACCACCAACAACGTAAAAGAATAGAATTGTGAAAACACATACATGTAAGCTTAAAGAAAATTAAGCTTTTTAAGTAAATTTTGTTGACTGCTTAGGTCTAAGTTAGGGTCCTTTACTGTATATATATATATTGTTTGTTACAGTGTCTTAGTAAAAAGTCTATTTGATGTCTTAGGATCAATTTTTTACCTTAGTTGGTCAATACCGGGTGAACCCTCCACGTGCATGGATGACTGCCTCGACCCTACGTCTCATTCCACCGGGCAGACGTCATAATCACGTTATGAATGCTGAACTACGCACAATATGCGTTATAAATACCCATAGATGTTGCAAGGGCAAACTGCTTTTTGCCAAAAGCACGGGGTGCATGATACTCTTGCCTATATCTGCGTACTGATTTTTTTGTTTTATACACAAAAATATTAGGGGTGCTTAACTTTTTTCCAGATGTATATATATATATATTTACTGCAGTAAAGTTATATGGATCTTGATTCATACACCCACCAAAGTTTTCTGGATGCTCCCCTGCGTGTCGGGTACCACCTGTTAACCGATATCTAAATAAATAAGTAAATTGGTACTAAAATAATGTTAAAAGAGCCCATTTTAAGGTATAAATATAAAGTAATTATAAATAATAAACACTGTAAAGAACGCCATACTACCCAAAAGAGACATTTAAAGGTAAATGCTAGGAAAGTTATATGCAAGAAAAGCTATAAAGACATAAATAGTACAATAACAGTTGCTTAATATTACACTGAACACTTAAATTAGGTTCAAAAGGGAGGTTTTATTCAATTTTAACAAGACTCTAACAAGACTCTATGCTTTGTAGAGAAAAAGATGTTCAATAAAAAAGCCAGCAAGGATTATGCTAATAAGGTAGTAGTTTAATTGAAAAAAAATTTTTTTCAATCGGTGTAGGTATTTTTAATCCGCAATTCACATCTGAATTCATTTGAAATGTCTTCATATAACCTTTGACCTTTCAATTCGTATCCTTGGAGAAATGAAGCAATAAGGGCAGGTGGGCTTATAAGAGATGAGAGAACGTTTGGAGAGGCACAGAGCACTGGGGATTGGTAGTGCAACTACAGTTGTGAAAACACAAGGAACTTCAAGATGGGTGGCGCTGATTTAGATATGGAGAATAGGGATCCGAATGGATTGAATAACCACGTTCAGGTGAGGATGATGACTGGGTCTTAAAATAAAGCAGAAAACATTTAAAATTTACAAACGCCATTCAGTGAATATGTTAGAATTTGTTTAATTATATATTTACTTCGTATATATTTAAACTTCAGTTAAATAAATAGGATTTAACAAACATTTATATATTATGTTTAACTCTTCTATGTACATTGGAATATAGCGCACATAGGCTGTGTATGCACAAAACAAAACGGCTTGTCATAAACTAGTCGATTGAGAAAGAAAAACCAATTTTTTTTTTATTAAAAAGCGGTTTTTGTAAGTTTATGTCAACTCATTCGACGAGCAAGGCTCTGAGGAAGTAACATAACATTATATAAGTTATAATAACAGCAGATGAAAGGAAACATCAGTAATGATAGTCTCTGGTAAAGGATTTTGCTGGTGACTTCTGAAACTTAATAAAATGTAAAAACAGAGAAAAAAAATCTCAAAAGGCATCCGAGATAAAAATCGTCGACATATATAGAAATGTCATCCAAATGTATATACATAAAATACATGATGGAATGTATTTGTCTTACATTTTTTAACACTGTAAATATCAAACTGGATACGTGTTACACTGTAGGCATTGCAATCAGTTTAAGAATTACTTAAAACATTTCCAAATGATTGAATGTGATGTAGATATCGTATCATTTATGTTAATTTTTATTAATGAGGCACTTTATTAATCCGTTAACTTTAATATGTAAGTATCTTTGACATTAATCAGCATGAGCACATCGTATTTTACAGCACATCAAGTTTTCATACCCATCGTTAAACGTGTAATAGTTAAACAAAACAGTTCTTGACTAGATGTTGCGGCTTTCGGAGCACTTTAAACTGCCATAGAAGGGCAACGTCTCCAATCCAATTTAAACCTTGATTTAACTACTTGTGATAAAGTGAAGTTATTACTAACAATAAATAATAAAATAAATAAGTAAATAATAAAAGGATGTTTTGCTTATTGTTTCAGTGCTTATTCGAAGATATTCTTGGTGAGCCAGAGGGCGTCCGCTCCATCGACTGCGTCTGGCGTTGCAGCTACAAATGCTTCGAGTGTTGCAAGGGACTATGCTACAAAATCTTGACCCTTTTTTGTGGCATTTGTATCGCCATGGCATGGGGCTGCGACTTCGCTCTCACCGCCTTCAACCACGTATGGATCTTCACTCCTTGCCTCCGAGATTTCGCAATCGCCATGGGATGTCTTGGAAAGATTTCGCGAGTGTTCCTGGATTGTTGCTGCTCGCCTGTCTGTGAAGCCTGTGGCATGTGTCTGAGTAACATCCGTATTAAAAAATCATAACCGTGCTATTTTAACAATCATACTTTGACAGGGGCACAGATAACATCTAAATGTGCAAAGATTTTAAACTATTGACTTTTGTCACCAAGCAGATAAATGCTCTTAGTATTGCATGACATATCTATACATTTTATTTTATTTCTACCAATTTCCTTCTCTGTATTTTGTTTCCTTTAATTAAACGTTTATTATCGTTGCTTTTCTTTTTTGTTTCTTGTACACCCAAGAGGTTTGGATAGTAAAAAATATTTCTATATAAAACAAAGAAAGAAAGAATAAAAACCTCAAAGTTGTATTTATTAATTTTATTTATTTTGTTTTATTCATTAAATATAAGTTCAAATAAAATTCATAGTGATCATCACTTGGACGGGTCACGTCAAACTATAACCTTAAAGCAATAAGACAAATAATTGTGCAGCTTGAAAACTGAAATACAACACGTTTCGTCTAATTAGCCTTCCCTGGTGTCTTAAACTCAACATCAGCCAGCAACAAAATTGTACGTACTGTTCAAAGTTATTGCATATAATAAAATTAACATGGTTTTATTAATGTTAAACAAAAAAGACGTGTACCTACTTTGTATTAAAAAATATAAAAAGGGCCATGTCTACGAAAACTAACGTAGCCATATCTTTAGTTTATATGAAGGAATTTTCAATTCTAAAGTATAGACTAGTTGCAGAAAATATGTGAAATCATTCTTACGTTGCAAGAAAGAATTCTAAGACCTATTCATACTCTGCATCCATTAATGATATTTATTTTGTCCTCTGATTCATCGGATTTATCATTTAGGATTGTAACGCTTGTTGACGTAATTTTACATGTAACAATTCTCACAGGACTATTTCATAGTTTCCCAATCAGTACTACAACAATGTTACTTTGGCAGTGTGGCAACAGTGTGGGAGTGTCGCTAAAATCTCCCTGTGCATGTATTTTATGTTGTCGTCATATTCGTCCTATCAGGACTGTAATGTACTTTATCACATAACCTACCGCGCAAGCGTGATAAAACTCTCATGCGTTATTTTTGGTAACACACTAGTTAGTTATCGTAGTGTGACGTCATTAAGTACGTGTAGTCTATATGTCATTTCCTGATCTCTTGTTGTCGCCGTTTTATGTATTTTGTTGGACAATTTACTTGAAATTAATATCAAAGAACATTTTAGTCGTGTTATAAATGAATCTGTTCCCATTTTATGGAAAATGGTCGGGTAAAGAGTGGAGCTATTTTTTGTGCGGATTCTCCCAAACCGATTTACACATGTCAAGGTAGAGAGTTCATATCATAAAAAGATCATGCATGGCAAACAAAAACAGCTAATGTTTTGGTTGTCTGATAAAAAGAAACTAATATTCGTGTTCCTTAGATACTGAAAATATTAAACTCGTTGTCTAAAATGATACGAAAGTCGGCAGAGCCTCGTTTCATATCATTTCATCCAACGATTTTAATATTTTCAGTATCTAAGGCGCACGAATATCAGATCCTATATTTATTACATTTCATGACGTATTTCTTATAGGACTTTTTCATATTTAACAATTCAAAACGTATATACATTTGTAATAGAGTTTGAGCAAATGTTTACATTAGATCGGTTTCATCTTTTCTTTGTTTACATAATGTTTTTCATTTTATTTGTATATGCCCGGTATACACTGATTTAAGAAGAAAATACCTCAACTCAACTTTGTATAATAGACCGTCTGTATATAAAATGTGTTTGCTGTTTGATTCAAAAGATAAGAACATTCCTATCTATCTCGCTCTTTTTAACAAGAAAGCAAACTTAGTAAGAAGTAACATAAGCGTTAATAATACATAA
Source organism: Sinonovacula constricta (assembly GCA_007844125.1). NCBI lineage: Eukaryota > Metazoa > Mollusca > Bivalvia > Cardiida > Solecurtidae > Sinonovacula > Sinonovacula constricta. The sequence continues at coordinate 29,739,217 of CM017561.1, read as the reverse complement.
AATTCATTCTCTAATGTTGTTTCTTTTATGTCTTTTATAATGCAACTACCACACAAAAAGCTTAATATATTTTCATTTTTATTTCTCCTCCTCCATATTAATAACTAAACCGGATACTATATTTGTATATTATATTTATAATACGATGACGTACGTGAGTACAAATCTGAATAAAAATATGTTCTGTTCTGTTCATAATGAAGCACATGTAAAATTATGTAAAATTAATCATCGTCAAAGTACATCCAGAACTGTTATTACTTCCCATTATCGTTCGATTCTTGCCTGGATAATGACAAATTACGCAATACATTGTGTCAATCAATAACCATGATTTTAAATTGTTATATCTTCGCAATAAATAGCGGTAGTTGATATCATGTTTCTATAGAGACGGAAGGTGACCATGTATATTATATCTATTTTTCGAATAATCGAAGAATTACCAGACCGTTTTATGTCACTTAAATAAAACATGCGTTGCTGACTGGTGATAATGAAAGAGCTGTGTTACTATATCAATCCATAGGGCGAAGAATACACAAAAAGAAAATATGAAAAGGTTCTATGACCACATATACCATAAATATTAAAATATGAGCTTGACAAAGGCATATACACGCACAACGTAATGTAAAAGTGAAACACACACACACACACACACACACACACACACACACACACACACACACACACACACACACACACACACACACACACACACACGCACACACACATACACACACACACAGACACCCTGAGACCAGATATTTTGCACAGAGAAAAAAATCAACAGTTACCACTTTGGAACAGTCAATCGGCGCAAGGACCGTTGCGTAAGATTCAAAGTCAATTCTAGAGCGAAAACCAGCCTCTAAAATTGATAGAAAAAATGAAATTAAATCGGATTAAGTATTTCATTACTACCAGTTACATCACACTACCTTTCTTATTAAGTTGAAATAAATCGCTAAAAAAAGAACGCGCCAACCCTTTGATCAGATATCAATTTATCATTCCAAATTACCCAGAAAGCGAATTTTGACTATATGTGGGTGTAAGAATGGTGTATTTAATATAAGCGAACTGTCGGCACCACATTTTAGGATAGTCAAATAGTTTTTCGATTTTGTATTTTGTATTTTTTTATTACATTAGTAAGATATGAAAAAATTATTTAGGTCATGCGGCGCCTAAAATGACCAGGCTTAACGTAAATAAAGTACAACTAATTTAAAATTTACATAAAATATATATATATATATATATATATAAGGTTAAAATAAATGTGAATAATAATTGACAGGTAAGGATAATTAAAGTTTAAACATTTATAATTTACAAATTATACCGATCCCGTTTAGAAAGCAAACAAGTCTAGAGACATTTGATTTTAGATAACAAATATATACACGTCATGTTAATCCAAACCGCATTTAATTGCTCTTGGTCCTCTTTTCCTTTTCTCTCTGTCTCTTTGCGATGATTTCGGGCGGATGGATTCTCATTAATTTGCTGGCGGAGGATTTATATATTCCATAAAGTTTTATATACTTTACATGTCACTGTGTTAAAGCTGCAAGAAGTACACTTAGAAACTGAAAAAACGGGACTTCATCCAAATTTATTAATTGATTTTATTTAACTCAATCCAAAACATATCCACCCATAATGTGTGTGAATTTACAGTCTTAATTTAATTTGCATTAAGTAAGTGTAGAGTTGTATGAATATGCAAATGAGCCAAACGTCATTAAACGCATCAAACGCACTGAAAGTTATTTCAAAAGAAATACACTTTAGAACGCCTTTTCACTTGCATTATATGAAGATGAATAAAAAAAGATACATATTAATACCAATATAATATTATTCATGCCCACCCTGTTTCTAAGGGGCCAAATGATGCATGGATTGATGGGTATTAGCCAAGCAGACGGGTTTCTTCTTTATTCAGAGTGTAGTTGTGGTAAGTGTAAGTCGCAGCTAGACCGAACAGACTTGCAAATTTAAGATGGCTGGTGACTTGGACTTGGTGAATAGGGATCCAAACAATCTTAATGATCACATTCGGGTACGTACTTATAATTGTATAATTGGTACGCTGATTATATCATATAATTATACGTTTTATTATATATTCGTTAATTGAAATAAGTACAATTATGTTGATACGTGATGTCAGTGATTATTCAATATACACAATAGACTACTTATATATAATACGAATCATATTATCATATCATATCACATTATGATACTATTTACTACTAGTATTATCTTACAATTAACATGCATTCAGTTTATGCACATTATTTGCAGAAACGTTTAATTGCTCACAAAATGACACCAAAGTGTTGTGTTTATCAGTATTTTCAACAACAAGAAAGTGTTTTAGCTGAACTTCTCATGACAACAACAAAAATATATATAAAAAAAAACAAAAACATAAAAGGTTATCAATTTGCAAGAGTTTGACAATTCGACAGTTAACAATATATATAGCAAATAATGAAAATTTATTTTGGTGGCAGCATTTAAAATAGCATTTAAGGTAGTAAAGACATCGCAAATGTTAGTTTAGCATTTAGCGATATAAAAAATCATAGTTATAACCATATATAGTTTCAAACACTCGCAAAAGGCATAATATCTGTTTTGCTCTATTTCATATTTTTGAGTATAGTAAAAATAACCATTGCGTGATTTATTGATATTTTAACTATTTTTGCATCATATCTAACAACAGTTTTGAACATTTTGGTCTCACAGGTGTGCTTTGAGGATGTTTTTGGCGAGCCAGAAGGTGTCCGATCCATCGACTGCGTTTGGCGCTGCACCTTACAAGTGTTTCGAGTGCTGCAAGGGATGTTGCTACAAGTTAATGACCCTCTTTTGTGGCATCTGTGTCGCCATCTTCTGGGGCTGCGACTTCGCTGTCACCGCCTTCAACCACGTATGGATCTTTACTCCCTGCCTCCGAGATTTCGCCATTTCCATGGGCTGCCTTGGGAAAATTGCCAGGATTTTCCTGGATTGTTGCTGCTCGCCTGTGTGTGAAGCCTGGGGTACATGCCTCAGTAACATTCGTATTAAGAAAATGTAACCTTAGCAACGGATTCGAAAGCATACACTGTGATATAGACTATATGTTATTTCCTGTGAAATATGCACACTATCTTTTTTATTTCAAAATATAAGAGGGGACGATTGCGTATTGGTGTTATATTTTTTTAAATCTTTCAGGTGCTATGTGAATATTTTATATTTTTTGTTGATGATTACGGAATAAAAGATTTAACTTATTTACACCTCTGCATATGCTTTCTGTATGTGACCTTAACAAAGTTTTCAGTCGAAACTCCATCCAGAAACAAAAAGTTACCCTAAATTGTGTCAGATTCAATTTTCAATAATTTTCATAATTAATATGTAACATGCTCATTAATACTCACAAATAATAATAATAATAATTTTGCTATAAAGTATATTTATATGATCAGTTATAAACTATGTAAAGAACTACATTAACTAAAGCCCCAGTTATTGTATAATTTTAGTTTATACCAATCGATTAAAAAGTAACGTTTCTATGGCTTGAAAGATATGAGAAAAAAATCGCTACTAGCTTTGACTATTTATCTAGATGATAGGAAATAAGTAATATTCTAAAACAAAGAAAAACATTTAACAGTGAAGGAATGTACAACAAAACCGATGACAAACTCCCGTGCTTAATGCCAAACTAGGATCCGTGATCCAGTTGTTATCTCGGTGCCATCAGGTGCCATCATGGATGGATCCATGGGGTGGGGATGGAGAATGCACCCCCCCCCCCCCAAACCACACCCCACCCCCACCCCCACCTCCTCCAACCAGGTAAAAGTCTAGAGTTGTGACAACACATACATTTAAAAAAATTAGCTTTTAAAGTAATTTTTGTCTATTGACTACTAGGTCGAAGTAAGTGCGCATTTGAGGATATCTCGAAGTCATAGCTATTGTGCATACGGATAGGACAAAGTGGTATGAAGCATTGCAAATTATACCATTTTTAATTGCAAAGTACAAGGGTGTTCACATGCAAGCCGATTGTAAATGTAAGAAAAAGTCTGTGATGAGTCACTGACCAAAAAAAAACACACAAAAAAGACACAAAAACAGTATCCGCCTTGGAACGGTCAGTTGACTAAAGGGACCGACTCACTTTAGGGCCAGTGGAGATAGCTCCGACTGCTTCGTCAAAAGAGGGAGGGGAGGCTGCTGAATTTCACAAGTGACTTTTCAAAGAAATAAGGGGTTAAAGACGCAGTTTTCTAAATAGACATGTGCAAAAGTCATCTTATACTTTAATGGGATGGGAAACATCCCCCATCCGCATGAAACTTTCTTTGATTAAAATGATTATTGATACATATATTAATAATTTCGTCAAGAAATATCGAACTTGACATTGATTGTCGGTATGATTACTTGTAAAACATATCCTTAATTTGTCATAGAAGGACTACTTATTGACATGATATGCTTATGTTTTAGCTTTATAACACATAATAATATTTATTTTATTAGTAAATTAAACATTTGAAGGCAGACCTGTAAGGTGGAAATTCTTGAAAATCTACGCTCTCTCGTATTTTTTTAAGATATCTAACGAAGAATTTACAAGCTACGTTCTCCCGTATTTTTTTAAGATATCTAACGAAGAATTTACAAGCTATGCTCTCCCGTATTTTGGAAGATATCTACCGAAGAATTGACAAGATACGATCTCTAGAATTTTTAAAGATATCTTACGAAGAATTGACAACCTACGATCTCTCGAATTTTTAAAGACATCTAATGAATAATTGACAAGCTACGCTCTCCCGTATTTTTAAGATATCTACCGAAGAATTGACAAGCTACGCTCTCCCGTATTTTTGAAGATATCTACCGAAGAATTGACATGATACGATCTCTAGAATTTTTGAAGATATCTTAGGAAGGACGTCTTATTGATCACATTGACTGATTTTCACACAGAGTATATAACCACATAAAAGTATGGTCAGGGGCGGATCCAGGATTTCAGAATAGGGGGGGGGGGGCGAGGGAGTAACATTCGGCCACAGGCCGGAGCTGATCGCGCCGCAGGCGCGAAATCTGCGGCGGGGGGTCTGGAGGGGGCTCCCCCAGAAAATTTTGAATTCTAGATGCACTGAGATACGATTTCCAAGCATCTGTGGGGCATAATTTCCTTATCTTTTTGCTCACTTTTAAGGGCAAAATACTTTTTTTTGTTGGTCGTCGAAAAATAGGGGGGCCTAGGTCAATCTGTTATTCAAAGAGTCTTTTATAATATATTTATGGAATACATTAAGATAATATAAGTGATGATCTGCGGATGCGTTTGATTTTTTTTATATGTTGTTGTTGTTTTTTTTGTGTGTGTTTTGTTGTTGTTGTTGGTGGTGGTGGTATTTTTGAAAATCGACAGTATGCGATCATACATTCCTAAAATTTTGTCAATTGTCAATCCAATTGCAAACATTAGAAATAATACAGTTTTGATATTGTGCTAGGACCGATCATCAATTTCTAATTAAACTTAGCTTTTAATAATACATTGACGACGAATACGCATTTAAATTTTGTCAACTTGACGCAATTTAGTCATATGCTCTTAAAATAATGTGATATTTAGTAATACCAAATAGGTAATTGCACAATTTAATATCAGTCAAATCATTAACAGTAAGCAATATATTTCAAAAGTATTGTGTGCTTGTGTGATATTCTCTAAAACGTTAATATTCATTTCTATATTATACTATATTAGTATTATAATAATTTTGCAAGATTTGATGTCGGATAAATAATACAGAATCGTGTAAAGAGTAAAATCATATGCTAACTTTTTATATGTAAATGTGATTTATGCGAATTTATACGTAACTTTGTAGTGTTGTTTAATATTCAGATATACGACTTTGTCAGAAATAATGTCACTTTAGATAAACGAACAACGAGGACGAAAATGTGGTTTTTGCGCAAGAATACATTTAAATGAACAACAAAATATCACATAAAGTACATGCCAATTTTTATTGAAAACGTATTTCACCAACTTTAATAGAACTATATATTTATACAAAAAGGAAATAGATCTAAACATATATTGTAGATAATACCATTGAGCAGACTAAATCAAGTACTCGAGACTTGCCGTATGAGAACAGCTACATGTCTTAGTCTGTTCCTTAATTATGTAGCCGGACATAGTCTATTTCCTGTCCTATTTCCTGTCCTATTTCACGCTGAGAAAAACATCAGCAAAATGTCCGCACTTCGTTCATGATACACGCTCCTCTTTGCCTTCAGTGTTATACCTTTTTAACACGAATGTTACTCAGACACATGCCACAGGCTTCACACACGGGCGAGCAGCAACAATCCAGGAAAATCCTCGACACCTTTCCAAGGCAGCCCATGGCGATGGCAAAATCTCGGAGGCAGGGGGTGAAGATCCATACGTGGTTGAAGGCGGTGACAGCGAAGTCGCAGCCCCAGAAGATGGCGATACAGATGCCACAAAAGAGGGTCATTAACTTGTAGCAGCATCCCTTGCAGCACTCGAAACACTTGTAGGTGCAGCGCCAGATACAGTCGATGGATCGGACACCCTCTGGCTCGCCGAGGACATCCTCGAACATACACTAAAAGACAAATGAAAATATATAAAGTAGATACAATTTCAGATGCTGTTTTAATTAGACGGCAAGAGGAAAAGGAATTAAGAACACCAGACAAAGATCTTATGTTGTATTTTAAGAAATCAACAAAACATTTTCTGTCCTATACAATAATATTATGCTTCTTATTTTTGAAATTGTACATTGCATTTAAATCGGCATTTTACTAAAACTGCAGAAATATGTGTTTGAACATTTTCAGTGAAGAGAAATTTACCTTTTCGAATCATTCTTTCTGACGTAACCTTTATTTATTTATTTTTAAAGCGTTAATTCAAGTGTTTAGTATTCATGAAGTTAACATGATGTGCATGAACATTTCAGCGACAGCAGATCGTTCAAATGAATAATGTCTAAATGTTTAACAAAGTATTTGCGTTGACCCTGAGATTCGTAAGAGAAAAAAAAAACATCTTAAAGAGCAATAAAACGTAAATAATAAAATAACATAAAATTAAATAAATGAATAAAATAAAAGCAACAAAACTAATTTAAAATATTTTTAAAAATTGTTCTACGTACAGCAACATGCGCATTGAGGTTATTTGGATCGCGGTTCTCCAAATCCAAATCGTTTCCACCCATCTTGAGATGTTTTATGGAACTTTAAAACAAGTCCAACAAAACTGGTGGTCGTCTTCAACCACTGGCTTCTTGGTGCAAATGTTGTGATGTTATGTAATTTGGGAGGGTATTTATATGAAGATGCAAAATGGGGGGGTGTCTCTTAGGTGACATGCCAAAAACACGCATTAATGATGTATGTCATTAAAGGGCGTGCTCAAATGGTATACGACAGTTATGTAATTTAATAAAAAATAATTTCAATTTTCAACTCACCAAAAGCAATCCTATATCACATTATTTTGAAAAATTATAATACAACTTTATTTTTTTTTATTATTGATAGCTTTTGGTAATACTTTAGTAAAAGCACTTTTCAGTAAAATGTTATTAGAAATAATCATGTCAACTTATAATACGTTAGTGTTCTATGAAATTCAAAATATATTACATTGTTTAAACATCTACAACATTTGCGTTGTTTCGATGTATTAGCATTCTTCTTGATTTCTGACCTCGAAAGTATTGCTGCTTGTAAATTTCTGTTCAATAGTCAGCTGGGAATCCCCTTTAATGTTGAAGTATAAGCCATATTACACAGATGACATTAAGCTTCCAAAGGATCCAATACATAATCTTTACAGGAAATGAATAATGACAGTCTGTAAAGAATCCTATTTACATTTGAATTGCAATTGCAAATCCAAAAAAACGATTCCAGTGAAAAGATGGCATTCACTTCGGTGCATGTTTTTGGTGCATTCCATTGTAAGCAAAAGCAGCCTCTAGTAGTTAAGCTCGATCGATTGTTTTTTGTTTATTGGGTTTATCGTCCCACCAACAGTATTCAGTGATCTTGAGATGGATGTCCATTTGAAGCCGATATAGTGCTGCCTTCACTGTGTATAGCATGCTACGGACATCTCGCTTGATACCACATCCAGTCACATTATCTTGACACCGGGCCAACAAGTCGTATGGCTACCCTTTTATTTGCTTGAACATTAGCAGGGGGGGGGGGGGGGGGGGGGGCTACACCACTATCATTTTTAAATACTTTGGTATGTCTTAGCCTGGAATCGAACCCGGGGCCTCCCAAAATAGCGCTACCAGGTCCGGTCGGTCGGTTGTACCTACTAGAGAGGTTATAGAACATCATCATTTGACTTACCGTTTGCTCAGGGGCGGATATAGAAAATTTGGGGAGGGGGGGAGGGCGGTGGTGTGTGTGTGGGGGGGGGGGGGTATTTATCAAGATCCATTCAACTTTTTCACAGTAAATACAATATATATATATACATAGTAGGGGACCCTAACTTCGATCTAAGCAGTTAACAAACTAAATTTACATAAAATCTTAGTATTTTAAGGTTACATGTATGTGTTTTTACAACTCGTACTCTTTTACCTGGTTGTTGGGAGGGTGTGGAGGGGGTGGGGTGACATCCTGCTTCTGGTTGCCAATGACATATAATGAGTCGTGTAGACAAAAGGAACTATGCACTTATGTTACGCGCAAATATAAAATATAAAATGCGATAAATAATCTTAAAGAATAGATATTTCTTTGAATAAAACACTATTTTTACCAGGTTTCGTCATTTTATTTTGTACATGGGTGGGAATACATATCGCCGTTAACAAACCTGGCCCGGTTTAACAGTTTTGCAGAAGGTAACTGGGTAGTAAAAGGGTTTAGCGGAATTAGTTCCAGATCTTCTCTAACAATGATTAGTTGTTATTTAATATTGAATGGGTGATGTTTGTCGCGAATAGTAGGTTTTCGTTGATTCTAAGACTAAATGGTGATATCCGAACCGTTTTGACATTTTTTCACATCAACCAAATGAATTATTATTACCTGAATATATCTCAGTGAATGTTGTTTATTGATATCATATCATACAGCTATTGAAAAGGTAAAATAACACCCGGCTCGTTTTTATAAACATGTTTTTCCGATCTGAGCCTCGCTGCACAGTAAGATATTTTTTACTTAGTGACCATTTGCTTTTGAGATCATATTATAGCATCATCCGGGTAATTCGATACGACATCGGTAGCATATATATTTATAGATTTGGAAAGAATGTGAGATTAACATTAAGACTAACATTTTTCATGATTGGTATTGCTTAACAATTGATTGTTTTTACTATCGTATTTTCTGAAAATAATGTAAGAATTAATACCAAAAACTTCCCTCAAGCAGTTAAAAAATTATAATCACATACATTTGATAAAGGAAAACTGTGGGATACCACTTTCAAAGCATCAGTGTGAGGACTTCACACACCACTGAGAAAGACGGCGCTCATTGCTAGCAACCCCACAATTTTAATTGACATAACGCTGTTATACTTTTAGATTCGATATTTATTTCATAGAGACATCTTAACATACGAAACTTCTCGGGGCAGAATCTGTTGAACGTGTATTCGCAATAGCAATGCCATATATACGAAATTCTATCACACCCATGCACTTAAATGATCTCAGATGTCAAATTTGATCGTATACAGTTACCACTTAGCAGTTACGATACAATTCGTCTTTTAAAAACTGTATTTTATATAACTTTGACATGAGCTTGCGATATATTATTCTCAATGAATTTGTTGGTTAGGCAAGTATTGCAAATGCTATTTTATACTTCATATTGGTGTTTTAATATTGTTGGACTAAATGAATGCTATTTAACATCGTGCTACAACTCCTTTTGCACATTTAATTCGGGACGTTCTAACGCAATCGGCCGAGCGCCACTTTAAACCAGGGTCGCTGCAAAGTCGTAAAAAATGGTATTGGTGTAGTTCTCTTTCTTAGGCTCACACAAGGATGGTTTCACGACCGATCGCCCTTTCCCTACCCCCCCCCCGCCCACCAACGCCCCCCACGCCCCCACGCCCCTTCCCCTGTCGCAACCCCCATCTGTCAAGAAAATGTGACTTGGTGTGGTATCATGCCAGGTGTAAATGGAATATTTATTCAATATGAAGGCAGCACAGACATGCGTCTCCGCATAAATGGAATATCGCCATGATAATTCTAACAATAATATACATTTCAAGGGTAATCCTTTCTCGTGTTGTACCTTAAAGCTATAATTTCGATACTCAGGAGTATATCTTATATTTATTTATTTATTTTATGCAATAACTTTTTAAAACTTATATGATATATTATATCAAAAAATACCTTAAGTGTTATGTAATTGACTGATACGTTCATAAATTCATATAATTTTATCAATAATTTATTAACTGTGTGTCATCGAAGAAGACAGCAAGTAATTTACTGTTACCACACTCAGTCACATTATCCTGACACCAGGCCAACCAGTCGTGGAACTACCCTTATATTTGCTTGAGCGTTAGCAAGGAGCTATACCACTACCATTTTTAACGACTTTGGTAAGTCGCGGACCGGGCTCTAACCCGGGACCTCTCGTACCTGGAGCCGACGCTCTACCGATTGCGTTTTAGTTTAAACATAGTTTTATAACTCTACAATATGATATTAAAATTATATTTGAACACATCAACTGATGAACATATTTTAGCAGTATTAATTAGCTAAAACTTCAATCTAATAAGAAAAGAAAAGATATTCTTCAGCAAGTTTAATCTTTCTTGTTTGGGTGTAGTGAAAAATTGAACAATCCGCTTCGACACCAACTTTCATAGCCAGAATAAGTAGCAAGTAAATTTAAAACACATCATGTGTAAAAGTTCATCTCTATTTTATCAAGTACCGATAATGGCAAATGTCGAGAACAATGCTTATGTGAACTAAACCTAACTGAATTATAATGTGATAATTGATTTTTAACAATAAACAGTTCATAAAAACTGTTTTAAACAGGTGTGAGCCGTATATTTATCAGCTTTCGCGGGGCTTTTATTCAATCTCAACAATGGGGCCTACGTACTGTATGGCTCAACTATCGCTTTATGTTCAATTCGAGTTTGTTTGGTGCAATTGAATTGGAGGCCATCAACTGATCTCTTTTATCACATTTTGAATGAAGACAACGAAAAAATGAATAACCAAAGAATGAAGCCATGATAAATAGACATTCTATATCTTGATATTACAAGGCCAAGTAAACTTTATACACAAGACATGTTTGATTCATAGGAATGAAGTGATGCAGTTGTAAGATGGGCTTAAAGGTGAAATCCGACAGTTTGGACCTAAAAATATTTTCATTAAACATCACAAAAAACCATTGTTGCCTGAAAATATCTCGCAAAATGCTTTTTATGTATGTACTACACCTGTCTGAAAAAAAGAACCATAAAGCCACGATCGTCATTTCAAACACATATTTCCTATCTGAACCACGTTGCACAGTCAGCTATTTTTTAAACTAAGAAAACCATGTGACCACTTATGTTTTAGCTCATCCACGTGACGTCGATGTCTATTTTTAGCAGGAATCATAATCGTTCTTATTTATAGATTTGAAAAGAATAAAACAGTTTAAGTGTTGTTTAACGAGTTTTACTGCCTTAAAATGGAGATACTGTTGAAAACCGTCAAAGATTAGACTGAAATATTTTTTTATTTTTTTTCTGCATAAATTATGTAAAAATACACCAAAAATTTGTTTATTGGGTTTATCGTCCTACCAACAGTATTTCAGTTACCTGGAGACGGTGTCCACTTGAAACAGATGTAGTGCTGCCTTGTATATCATGCCGTGAACACCTGGCATGATACCACACCCAGTCACATTATCCTGACACCGGGCCAACCAGTCGTGGAACTACCCTTATATTTGCTTGAGCGTTAGCAAGGGAGCTATACCACTACCATTTTTAACGACTTTGGTATGTCGCGGCTCGGGATCGAACCCGTACCTGGAGCCGACGCTCTACCGATTGCGCTACCAGGTCCGGTTCCCCAAAAGAGGTCAGATATTGTTACATATATTAGATATAGGCAAACTGTCGGATACCACCTTTCAGACTTGCATATATGTTGTGTTTAAAGCTGCAGAAACATGCACTAAAACCGCACTTTACCAACTTCTTTGCGGATCGGGAGGTCGTGGGTTCGAACCCCGGCCGGGTCTAACCAAAGACTTTAAAGTTGGTAGTAGTGGCTTCCCTCCTGACGCTCGGGGCTAAGGGGACAGCATTACGCCTGACTCGTCGGTGTCAGTATAATGGACCGGCCGGGTTCAGTTCCCTGGGCACCTCATAAGTGCCCCTGTGCTATAATGATAGAAATGTCGCTGCGCAGTATCGGCAAAATGCTGGCTAATCCCAATCCCAATCCCAACTTCTTTGCTTCTTGTCATATTTTGAAAGAACAATTGTCAGTTTAAAATGCGTTCATGTACGTATACACAGTTTTGAGTGAGGGAATCATTCTATATAAATAATTCAAAAGAGAGATGAGGTTTTGGGACAATTTTATAAATGACAGTAGCTTGTTTATCTGAGGATTCTAATTTAAATGTTATTTGTAGATGTCGAATCACTATCATGTTCTGACTAGCCCAGAAGAATCTTAAAACTATTGATGTATTTTACCCAAATAAATTCATTAGATCAGAACATACTAAAGTGCATTCTTCTTAAATAAATTCAGCACTTATCTAAGTACTCTTTAACAGACATAGTAGCCATAGTAGCCATGTAAAGAATGGCTATTGAACACAATTTAAAATATTTAATCTGTCATGCCTGTATAAAATAATAAAAAACAATCGTTCAAACATAAAAATGTATAGGTTTTCGCGTATGTATAAGAATTCGCGTATCTTATTAACAGCTTGAAAATAAACGAGCATCAAAATTATTTATTATTTATTCTTCTTGTCAAGATATGTGAGTAAACAGTAAAAGTACAGAAACAAATAATCATTCAATCTCAATTACATGGCTGATTAAAATAGATCAAACATCAAACAAAAAACATCAGACGACAAGCAATTAACAGGCAACAATACATTAAGTGAGGGGGAAAATGTTGAAAAAAGCATGAATAAGATACTGAAATAGGACTTAACAAAATTGTCTTATTCCTCCTGTCTACAGCGTTAACATAGTACAAAAAATATCCATAACTATAAGTTTAAACTGAGAAACTGTATGTCTGTTAATTTAAACATAACATACCGAATAACTTACTTAAAAAACGCCGCAATCACTTGTCAATAAGCGTGAAGAAAAAAAAACGGATAGTATTCACTATAATTTCACTACAAGTAGATCAAGATTCTAAAGGTTTTACGAAAAAAAATGTCTAAAACATAATTCAAGCTGTCCACAACGTTAAAATAGTATAAAAATATCCATAAGTATAAAAACGTTAACATAGAGAAACTGTATGTTCATTTTCGTTAATTCTTACATACTGAATGCCATACTTAACAAACACCTAAATATGTTGTCTTCTTCTTTACAAGTATGGAAAAAAAAGTAATGAAGTAATACCAACTACACACGACACACGATAGATTAAGTTTAACAAATAGATCTACTTATTAAAACAATAAAACCCACAGTTTTTAAATGTTATAATTATCCATTACTTTTAAACATAGAGAGGAAACTTTATTTTCATGTCTTTAAATGTTAAGTCCACAGGAAACCAACATCACCTTCGTTATGAGCGTATGTATTTGTAGTGTAGGCTAACTCTACGTATTTCAATAAGCACGCGGTACTATCGTTTTTGAACAAAAATTTGAATATAATGACTTTCGAATAGAATTGGTCACTATATTTAGCACACAAAGAAGCTAGGATTTTTTCTGTGTGTACGTAAAAAATGATTGCTTGGCCTTCCTTTTGATGTCAATATAGCTTTTATTCAATCCCCTGACAGTTGTAACGAGTGATTTTGATTGAGTCCCAAAATTTTTTAAGACCGCCCCTTTTTTGTGGGGGTACACTAACATGGTTTATTCACAATAATTAACATCCATAGCAACAATTTACCTTTGACAACAGTATATAAGGACGGAAAGGGTGCTTCATGTCTCAGTGTCCCTGGCTCAGTAGTGATATTTTGACTTAACAAGGTCTCAAACCTTATTATAATCAAAATGGGTGGCGAGCTTGATATGAACAACAGAGATCCCAACGATCTAAACAATCACATTAAGGTAGGTCTAACTTTTAGCAGTATTACTAAATATTGCTAGTCATTTTAAACTAGAATAAAAGTTAAATGTTGATGATTTTTCTTCAAAACATATTGTTGTCACATAAGCTATTCGACTCAGTCCAAGTATTGTACAAGTGTTTTCTATGTATATAAAAATGTATGGCTGCTATTTGTGTCAATTATTCTGATTTTAATATTTCGAGTTTAATACTTAAAATTGCCACTGATTATGTTTAAACTAAATATACTTGATGCGTTGTTTCTTTTCAAGATAAAGTACGTCATAGACCAAGTAAATGAACCAGAATAGTAATATACATACTAAAAATGTCTTTGTATAATAAAAAATATCAGATTATGAATAAGAATTAGAACCTTTTCTAACGATATCATATATCAAAAGGTATATTCATTTTTATATTCGATGTTATTATTTGATAGCTACAACTTGAAACCGTACAGTAAAATGATTTACATATAGTTGTGGTGAGAGGTGCTGTGATTTCATACTTAATTCTGAGAAATATATTTTAGGAAAACTTTAAACGTGGACCACAATGTAACGTTGTACGACTTTCGTCCTGAAACGCTTTAAGGCGTTGTTGTTTAAGCATGCATAATGTTAATATCATTAAAATTAGGCATGTACCTATTTCCAAACAGAAATTAAACAGAACTTAAATGTGTTTGCAGGTTTGCTTCGAGGATGTCCTGGGAGAGCCAGAAGGTGTTCGGTCCATTGACTGCATATGGAAGTGCAGCTACAACTGCTTCGAATGCGGCAAGTCCCTCTGCTACAAAGTGCTCACCGTACTCTGTGGTATCTGCATTGCTCTCGCCTGGGGCTGCAACTTCGCCGCGACAGCATTCAACCATGTCTGGATCTACACTCCATGCATGAGGGACTTCGCCATCTGCTCAGGCTGTATCCAGAAGATATGGGGAACCATGATCATGTGTTGTTGTGGTCCAGTATGTGAGGCTTGTGGTATGATCTTCAGCCGAATCAAGATTACCAAAGGGTAAAAACCTCTCCCTGTGACTATCATCAGACTCGGCCCTGATTGGCCCTAAAAAACGGCGTAAATTAAACAGTGCAACGTGAATAATGTTAATCAGCTCACGGAAATAGAGACTACTCAACGGATATCCAAAAACTCATAAAATTGATTTTAAACATTGGTATATCATCTTATTTTGGATAATTGGATACTTTTTTGCTTTTTAAACTTGAGTCGAAACAGTTCAGATGTACATAGAATCCATGATTTCTGGCCGTGATGAATTGTTGTAGCAATAACATCATCCATTGGCGACTTGCTTTGTTTCAGATTATTTATTTCTGACTGTGATATTTAGATTCGCATTTATTGTATAGTAATATATGTGTATACCTTAATGTTCGTTAAAATAAACAAATTTAACTGAACTTCTGTCTTGCTCTAATATTTATTTTCCAGATAAATTCTAAGTTATTTATTATACGTTGTTATAAATATACCTTAATAGTAATAAAAATATACCTTAATAGTAATAGTAATCAAATATCTAAAACAATCATATTATAGCCTTTCAATGTCATATAAGACCAAATACACTAAATTCCAATCGATGTTCACACTAGTGATTGATACAAATTAACATTATATCTTATTTGAATCAATTCGACTGAATAAAAAGGATGGTATTTTAGAACAATGAAATACATATAAACCTAAAGATTACTTAAGATAATATAAGGAAACATATTAGCAAGAAAAATAGTGGTCATTTAGATTGTGATTTTTCAGTGAAACAAAAAATGTGCTAAATGGTTAAAAATAATAACTCAACTCAACTCAACTTTATTAAACTCATTCTAAGCAGTTAATAAGCAATTAAGCATACAATACAAATAATAGTCAATAACAAATTCCAATGCAAATAAATCATCTACAAAAAACACGAGAAATCAATGAAAAAAGACTATTATATGTTAACATCTATGACGTAACGTGTAAACTAAGCGTCTCACGTTCTCAGTTCAATATAACATTTTGATTTGCTATATGTAAACCCCGTTTGTTGACATTTGTTTTCATGAATGAAAGTAGTTCAGAAGTCGTTTACAACGAACGAGACATGTTGTCTACTAACAATACATGTTCTTACTGTGGTAGCAATTGTGGCTTGACATTACGCAAAAAGAGTGCATGAAATGTTAAATTCAGATGTATTATATCACGTTACGTTTAAGAAAATTCATGTTTATAACTTATAATGTGTGATAATGGTATCTTATATAGGGATCTACCAACGAATCTAGAAATATGCATTCTGTACTCTTACAATAAAATTATTAAGTCTCATTATAAGCAAATAAACAAGCTTTTTGAACTTACTATATGAAAAGTAACATAAGAGGCCACGTAGTTGTCTTAGTTTAAAAATAGCTAACTGTGCAGCGTGACTTAGATAGGAAATACATGTTTGTAATGACGAGTGTGGCTTTATGGTACACTTTTCAGACATGTGTAGGACATCAATAAACAGCATTTTGTGAGATCTGTTTAGGTGACAATAGTTTATTTAGATATTTAATGAAAACATTTTTGTCCAAACTGTTGGATACCACCTTTAAAAGGGAAAGAGAGCTTATGAGGAAACGTTGTCGGGACAGTGTGCGGGCCATCTATTAAGATACGGCCGTTTGAATTTATTGAATGTAGATTAAGACCTGGGCAGAGTGTTGTACATCTGTAGTTACCAGGTAAATGGTTCGCATGTTAATTGCTAACATGCCAAGTTTATCGACAAGAAAAAATCATGGGGAATTTTAAATATTAAAAAGCTAAAACTGAACATTCCATTTAATAATACACAATATGCATGTCTTTGATTTCTCTTAAACATACTTACCTATGCAGGGTTCAATGGCGAATCCAGGATTTTTTTTTGTTTGCGTTGTGGTCCTATTTGAGCAAGCCCCAATCGTGCTAGTGGGTCTGGTGGCCGGCTTCCACAGAAACCTTTCAAATGTAGCAGCCAAGTAAGGTCATTGTCTGGATTTCAGACGCAGCTAGAAACTTTTTTCCAAGAGTCTAAACTGCTTGTATTCTCGGCAGCAAAAAACATTCTATAATCAAATCTTTTCATGGGATGAGAGAAGAGGTCAAATTGAGCAAAACCATAAGTACAAGTAGTGTTAGGTGGTCTGGGGGCATGCTCTCGAAGGACTAGTGTTAGAAAGTGTGTCTTTACACGAACATGCAGTTAAATGTCAATGCGTTTTAAGACAGTTTAGGCGTAAATACGGGCGTATTCGTCATATCTCATATCACACGTGTAACAATAATACTACTAGTGCCAAAAAGATGTGACACACTCTGAGTTATTGAAAAATACACTCATGATAGGCATTTTTTATAATTTCAGGGAAGGTCCGGACTCCTATCCCTACCCCATATTACCCTGCTAGATCCACCCAAAAGTTTGGGTGCGTTGCTTGCATTGATAGGATTGAAATCTTTATTGATTGCATAATTTCACCAGAGTAAACAAATGCATGTGGGCATATTGAATCCATATTACAATTAGAATCGGATGAAGGGCAACATGTGTATTGATTAAAACAATCTTTTTATGTGGACATAAAGCTTCTTTTCATTTCTCTTAAAGGTGCAAATTCTTTTTTTTTAATCAGAAGGATATATATCTATATCACTGCCCTAGTTATTATGCCAGCTTGGGAATTTTATTTAACTTTGCGCACTTTTAATAAACTAGTGTTACACGAAAAGGCCGTGAGAAGTGCCGTTCATTGATGCCATACATCGTTGTAAAAAGGGAAGCAAAACAATATCTAACCATTGTTTGATGAAATTTTGGCATGATCTCTTCATAAACACGCATTTTAGTCTAAGTAAAGGCGATTTTTAACACTTCTAATATCTTGTTAGATCAAGTTATATATTCATCTGGGTATACGCTCTTTAGAAGAGATCGCTATCGTACCTATTGATAGGTTTGAAAAGAATACACTTTAAAGTGTGTTTTATTTTAGATTTTTATTGTCTGACAATATACGCATTTGAATGCCCGTTTACCTTTACTCAGAGGTGGTGCTGCTCAGGGGTGAAAGTGCACTGAAAACTTATGGGGAAATAAAAGTGTTGCTGCTAAGAGGTTGTTGCTGACCAGAGGTGCCTTTTGGAGAGGTTTTTACTGTATATAGTATTCAAAGCCTACTTTACTTAGACTAAAGTATGTGTTTATGCAGAAATGTATGTCCAGAATTCCCCTAAGCAGCTGTATGGCATTGTTATATGTAATTGATACAGGCAAACTATCGGATACCAGCTGTAGATAGCAGGACAAATAAAAAAAGCATCAAAACTTAAAGGTGGTATACGACAGTTTGGTTCACTTTGTTTTCTCTCATGCAGCTAATTTATTTATAGTTACCTGAAAATCGCCAATGCGAAAAGTTAAGCATAAAACCCATTTTGTCATTACAAATAATTGTGTTTCCTATCCTAGCCACGATGCATAGTTAGCTATTTTTAACTGAGAAAACCACGTGACCTTTGCGAGTAATCAGCTATGGACGTCGATATCTATTTTTAGCTGAAATCCCATTGGGCTTATTTATAGTTTCGGAAAGAATAAACATATAAAGTGAATTATCACATAACCTACCGCGCGAGCGCGAGGTAACACTCATTCGCTATTTTTGGTAACACACTAGTTATTTATCGTTGTGTGACGTGTGACAATCTTGTTTTAATTAATAAAAAATAACATTATAGTCATGTTATAAACGAATCTGCTCCCTTTTTATCGAGAATGGTCGAGTAAAGAGTGGAACTATTTTTGTGCGGATTCTCCCAAACCGAATTACACATGTAAAGGCCAACTGTTCATACAATAAAAAAGATGATGCATTGTAAACAAAACAAAAAACAGCTGATGGTTTGGTTATATGATAAATAGAATTTAATATTCGTGTTCATTAGATACTGGAAATACAAACTCGTTTCGTATCATTGTATCCAACTCGGTTAATATTTTCAGTAACTAATGAACACACATCTCAGACCCTCTATTTATTTCACCTTATCTGCTGTCTAATGATATAGACAGTGCAATAAACAACCTTTAGTTTAACTGAAGTATGAGGTTATGCATAAATGATATCATATCTCCCCGGAACTGTCGGATATAACCTTTAAATGAACTAAGTTTATATACGGTGTATAGATAAGATGTTTAGGAGATAACTGGAGTGGACGTCATATGGAATTGAGTTAAAAAGTTAAAATTAGAGTGGGAAAGACTATTTTTGTGGAAAATGTGAATTGATTGAAGAAATTAGGATAACAAAAAATGGGGGAAAGTCCTTGAAGAAAAGAAACGATATGTAAATGGAGAACTTTTTATTCAACGAGTTGCAATATATTAAAATTAATAATTAAAATTATTAATACACACAACGACTGTATATCACCTAAATATACAATCAGATATTGTTAATATCAGATATTGTTAAAAGCACTAACATCGTTATGATGTGTCGCCATTTTGTTACAAAAACTAGAATGGTCTTGTAAAAATTCATTGTAATTAACTGGAGAGCACTGTTTCTTTTTTTTTTTCCTGGCCTACTTTTATACTTTTTTTCTTTACACTAAATGCCATGGAATTAAATTGTATTCGTTTGTTGTTGGTGGCGGAGGTTGTTTTTCAGTGCTTCGTATCCACACTATAATAGTCATTATAAGCGACGTCAAGCTTTTCATGACGAAGGATCATTGCAAACAAATGTCTCAGTAGAACCACTAAGACACCGAACGTCAAGCGAAAGACCTCACCGCAAGAAAATTTTCGCCCGGCCGGGACGGTCGAGGAGTCAGCGAAGGTAAATAAGTGGCATATTCAGCCGTTAGCGATACCTTAAGTCGTTTCTGGGGATTATGTCAGCTTGTTAACGAATGAAAAAAAATCCCATCTTGGTTGATTAGTCGATTTAAAGTTATTTGTTTCGAACATTGCTGCAAAAGTCGCAAAAGTTCGATATATATCGCCATAATAACAGTTAAGAAATAATGACATTTTCCTAGCCTTTCTGTATCTTGATTTTACTAAAGAAGATGGCAGCATGTTTCGCAGCAAGGGCCGAGCAGGCAGCCGACACAAAGATGGCAGAGATTTCTGAAGATGCTGCACTTCATCTCGACGACCTTCATGAATGGTGTGATGCACCAGACGTGTTCACAGGCGATGCAGGAGAACACGCAGCCCCAGTAGCTCCCGATGCAGATGCCACAGAGAAGTGTGGCAATCTTGTACAGTAAGCTCTTCCAGCACTCGAAGCATTTGTAAGTAGTTCGACCAAACGCAGTCAATGGCGTGTACACCATCAGGTCTCTCCAAGCACATCCTCAAAGGCGCACTGAAAGTTAAAAAAAATGACAAACAATACCAAGTGGGGATTTATGCTTTACTGTTCACGTAGATATAAGGCATCAATGAACACAATTTCGCAAGAATTTTTCAAGAAACAATGACTTAATTTGTTTATCTGAGGAAAAATGTTTGGTTTAAACTGCCGGACACCACTTTAAACTGAATAGGCAATCACAGTGAATATATCGATCATAAATCCGCACCCACTGCCTATCTTGTCGTTGGAACAGTATGCTTACAATGCAAATGTACATGTTTTAACCACATAGCTGTTTAAATAATTCGAAACTAATATGGATTTTCCATTAATAGGTCAATCAAACATGAATAATGTATCGGCTTCAATTTAAATGCAAGTTTAGCGTGACTTCAAAGTAACTGTAATACACAATTCGTATACAAACCGATAATTAATTGTTTTGTTTTGTTTTTGAGATTCATAGCAGCGACCAATTATGATCATTATAGCGACGTCCAGCTGTTTTGGTGGAAGTAGACCACAGACAAATGACTGGGTAGAACTACCGGCGCATCGCAGGTCAGCTAGAAAACCTTCCCATATTATGTCCTTTGCCCCGAACGGGACTCGAACCCACGCGGTGAGAGGCTATGCAGTCAGTGGAGTTACAAGTCGGCGACTCTACAACTACGCCACGGGCGCCCTCTATGTAATTAATTGCATATCAGCAGAAAAAAATATTATCAATAGTGTTGTTTCTTACTTCTATAGCATGTTTGTGTATGTTTATTTAAACGAATACGATCGCTGAGCAATTTGTCGTAGCTATTTGTCCGAGTTGGTGCAAGTATTTGTCTGAGTTATTTTAGCTATTTGTCCGAGGTATTGGAGATATTAGTCAAAAAGTGCGTTTTCAATAGGGTAGGCAGAGCATTTCGTTACACGAAAAGATTTGACTTGGTGATGCATTATATTACAAACGTCCGCTAACTTTAATAAAAATTATAAAACTATTAGTCTAAGAAACTGAAATTATATATTATATGACATGAGCATTTTAATCATCCCTCAACCACCATTTTAATAAAAAAAACAATGGCTAACTACACGATAGCCCTAATTACAAACACAATCTCATAACAACGCTCTAGCATTATATATTAACCAAACAAATGACAGAACTACTGATGGACGGGAGGAAAGAGAGAAAGAGTCAAGACAGAGTACAGATTAGATCCAATTTGTTGTGTGAGACAACAAAGTTGATGGTGTTTTCTTATGTCAACCGAATATGTGCTTCTAGTGCCAAACCCTTTCTAAAGGCACCTATTTTGTATCCTACTTAACCTGTTGTGTATGCAATTTTTTTCGTGAAAATGTGAGTTGATAAAAGTGTGGTCTAACACAATCTCATTTAAATCAGCTTCAGTATCACGCGTAATAGGATCTGATGACTTCCCATTACGGTTCACCTCAAATTGATCCTTTTCAGTAGCCAATGAAATTCTCGGCAACAAAATCTTGTGGTATACTGCGAGCAA
The DNA here is from genome assembly GCA_007844125.1 of Sinonovacula constricta. Classification (NCBI taxonomy): domain Eukaryota; kingdom Metazoa; phylum Mollusca; class Bivalvia; order Cardiida; family Solecurtidae; genus Sinonovacula; species Sinonovacula constricta. The sequence goes on along the minus strand of CM017561.1, from coordinate 29,716,850 downwards.
CGTTCTACACGCTATAAAATTTTAATGGTAAAGGGTCGCGTACACACATTCTTAAACTTAACTTTACATATTTCAAAAGAGACATATATAACCTCTACAAATATGTATAAACCATCCAACAAAAAGAAGTTTTGAACTAGAAATCCTTATTTTAGTAACACTGGTAAATACATTCACAACTCGCTCGCTGCAGTTGTCATGGCGGATAACGAAAGCGTTTTCGCAGTGGGTTGCGTTGAAAATCCTTTCGTATTCTACTTAAAAATGGACATTTTGACACGACCTCTTATGCGATGTAGTCAGATCCTAATCACGGACAGTAGATGAGGGAAATTAGGATATGATTTTAATGAGATTGGGTCTAACAAAGCTTCTTCCGTCAAAATCTTGACGTATAAAGTCTCGATGGAAGCTCTATCCATTGCAGTCATCGTTGTTTGTCATCGGATAGAGCACCACAGGGAGCTGTATACGATGGAAGCTGTATAGGGTGGTGAGTTATATACGGGGTATACGGTGGGAGCTGTATACGGTGGGAGCTGTATAGGGTGGAAGCTGTTTACGGTGGAAGTTGTATACATGGTATACGTTAGGAGCTGTATACGGGGGAAGCTGTATACGGAGGAAGCTTTAAACGGGATATACGGTGGGAGCTACATACGGTGGGAGCTGTATACGGTGGAAGCTGTATACGGGCGAAACTGTATACGGTGGAAGCTGTATACGGGGTATATGGTGGAAGCTGTATACGGTGGAAGCTGTATACGATGGAAGCTGTATATGGTGGAAGCTGTATACGGTGGAAGCTGTATACGGTGTAAGCTGTATACGGGGTATCCGGTGGGAGCTGTATACGGTGGAAGCTGTATACGGTGGGAGCTGCATACGGGGGAAGATGTACACGGTGGAAGCTGTATACGGGGAATATGGTGGGAGTTGTATACGGTGGAAGCTGTATAAGGTGGAAGCTATATACGGGGTAAACGGTGGGAGCTGTATCAAGGGAAGCTGTATCAAGGGAAACTGCATACGGCGGAAGCTGTATACAGGGTATATGGTAGAAGCTGTATTTGACGTAACAGTGATCTGAAGATTACACACATTATTAACGTTTACTTTTAATAAGCGGTCACACGGTGCTTTTGTCTTACCTTCACGTGCGCATTAAGGTTGTTGGGGCTCTGTTCACAAGGTTGAGTTCGCCCATGGTTGTAGGTTTGAGTCTCTGTCAGAACAATATGTCCGCTGAAACGTTCTTGCTACTCCTGACCACCTGAAAAAGGTTCTGTCACACCGAACATGCCGGGCTCAATTTGTAAACACATATCCCAGGTTAAGATATCAGACGGACAAGTTAACCGCCTGGAACGGGCGGAAACAAAAGATTTTCAACGAGAGTAATTAGTAGTATAGAAATAGAAATAGAAACAAAAGAAAAGTGAAATGCACTTATAACAAAGTTGCAAGACACTGTCGTCTGTTGTTAAAACTTCACCACTTAAAATGTGCGTCTGATTAACGCTTAAAAGTCATTTAATTAACAATAATATTGTTGCCACATATTCAGTAGAGGAGGTGCGCCAGTGGTCGAGCGGTTAGAGTCGCTGACACCTCAGTCGTTCACCGCTTGGGACCAGTTTGGGCGAGAACTTAGATGTGGGGAGGTTCTCCAGCTAACGTGTGGTACGCCAGTGGTTCTAGCTGATCTGGGGTCTTCCTTCACCAATAATTAGCTGGACGTCGACATTATCACCATATTCGTGTTTCTGGGATGTATTAACAAGCGAACATCTTTAAAGGACGCTTTTGTTGATTAACCTTAAATACCTACACGATTCGCCAAACATTGTATTTTGTAATAAGAAATTGACACTTTTGTCAGCACGTTGATTTGTCGTTGTTGTTGTTTGTTGTTGTCGTTGTTGTTGTTGTTGTTTTGGGGTTGCGGTCTCAATGGGAGTAGTGTATGGGGCATGATTTGTTTTGCCTTAGATTTTGAAAGGCACAACGTAATTTATTTCCATGCCATAATTAAACTTGTTGAATCGGCCTCGTATAGTTCCGGCATATTTACCTCACTCTTGTAGCAAATGTGACTCCATTATTTTAAGAATGGGATTAAGGCAATTTTTCTAATTATACTTGTCTTGTCATTTTCTCGGGGATTTATTTTTATATATCACACGTACACCATTTTCGTTGCATAATTGTTTCACTGAACAACATACCAGCTGATAAACGTGCATGTATATCCCCATACACTTGAGAAAAAAATATAATAATAATAATAATAATAGTAATAATAATAATAATAATAATAAAATATCCATTTAGAAATCGAAACGATAAACCGTTATCGTTTTGTAAAACAGCAACTTCTAGCGGCGAATTAAAGAAGCACATTTTTCTTCTTCATCTGTAAACTCGTAATTAAAAAGAAATTGAAATGTTCAGATGCCTTTTTTCTTTCATGGAGAAAGCAATTTGTTGAAAATGAATCCTACATGGCAAAGCCAAAGACAGAAGCTACCTGTTGGTCATATTGTTTGATATTGTATGCAACATTTTTCTCACGGATCTAGGGCACCTTTGAACAGAATTTCTTTCAGGAAATACTTATTTAGTTGTTTGAGCTAAAAATATGCCACACAGCCGGATCCATGGAAAGCTTCTGTAGGATTTTGGCAGCTTGATATATTTACTAACTGTATTTTATCGATTCTGTTTTGATTTTTTTTAAATTCATCACGGCGACCAATTGTGATCAATAGAGCGACGTATAGCTTTTTTTGGTGGAGGAAGTCCCTAGTCAAACAACTGGGTAGAACCACCGACGCACCGCAGGTCGGCTGAAAGACCATCTCACATTGAGTCCTAAAAAAAGATTGAATAAGCTTCCTGAACGTTTATACATTACATTGATATTAAGTAAAAAACTTATTAAGACAAGCTCTTATCACAGTGTGTTCCTTACATCTTGTGACTGTGTAGAGATGAGAGACTTTAAATAAGAGGCCACGTTGTTACTTTTTGTTAAACCCTATTTATGTTTTAAGTAAGCTCCCAAAAGAAAGATGGTCCTTTAAAGAATTAATTACTTTAAACAACTTTTGAGCATTTAGTAATTATTTATAATTATTATCATATTTTTTAATTGAGTCAACAATAGTTGCAGCTACATCCTTACATTGCGGCTGGGTACATTTTTTAAGGAAAAGCTCATATAAAATATGACGTTAGTTGCTGTATATTAGAACAGATTAAATGAACAAAATTTGAATCACAAATATGTTATAGGTTGTTAATGTATTTAAGCAGTATAACTTGAAGCTGGAAGAATAAGTTTATGAACGTAAATAACTGGCTAAAGAAGAAAATTGAAGTCCCCAAAATGCACTCTCATAAGTTAGATAATTCGGGAAGTGCTTCAGTTAGTTTGAAAATATACTTAAAATATACGTAAAAAACTGTTAAAATGATTTAACACAAATAATGAACGTTATTGTAAAAAAATATATAAAGTTTTCCTACCAATTTGACAATGCAACAATGTACCGAAGTTAGGATGTGGCGAAAGGTGTTATCTTCAACGTAAACCTTACGGAATTTCGTGATTGGGCCTGACTTAATAAACGTCATTCATAACATCTTTATATAATTTAAAATATTGTTATTTAAATTCAAAATGACTGGCGAATGAAAAGCATCTAGTAAAAGAATCTTTGGGCAAGATGAGGTAAGGAAAGTACGATGGTATCTACTGAAATAACAGCCATATTTCAAACACGACGTGGGAGCAAGTTTTGTGTATTTTTCGATAAGAATGTAAATAGTCCGTACATTAAGCTGATACTGAGCCATAAAATCTTCCATAAATGTTCTTGTATCAAACAAAGTGAGAATTGTTTATCACGAACCAAATTAGACATATTTCGGTTAGCAATTGTTACACTTTGTGTGAAAAGCATATTGAAAGTTGTTGAGAGAGAGGAAGGGAAAGAGGTAGTGAAAGTTGTTGAGAGTGGGTAGTGAAAGTGGTAGTGAAAGTTGTTGAGAGAGGGGTAGTGAAAGAGGTAGTGAAAGTTGTTGAGAGAGGGGTAGTGAAAGTGGTAGTGACGTTGTTGCGAGGGGTGTAGGTGGTTGTCAAAGGTTGTTGTTGAGAGAGGTGAGTGAAGAGGGTAGTTGAAAGTTGTTGAGAGAGGTGAAGTGAAGAGTAGTGAAAGTTGTGGAGAGGTTTTGCCGAGTTAGTGAAGTTTGTTGAGATGGGGTGTGCAAGCGTTAGTTGATTGCGCGCGGGGTTGTGTGCCCGTGACGTTTGGAGGGGGTCGTGAAAGCGGTAGTTGTTGCGCTCGGGGAGTGCCCGCGGTCGTGCCCGTTGTTGCGCGGGGGTGCCCGCGGTGAAGTTGTTGAGAGGGGTTTGAAAGAGGCAGTGAAAGTTGTTGAGGAGGGGTGTAAAGTTGTGAGAGGGGTAGTGAAAGAGGTAGTGAAAGTTGTTGAGAGAGGGGTTGTGAAAGAGGCAGTGAAAGTTGTTGAGAGAGGGGTAGTGAAAGAGGTAGTGAAAGTTGTTGAGAGAGGGGAAGTGAAAGAGGTAGTGAAAGTTGTTGAGAGAGGGGTAGTGAAAGAGGTAGTGAAAGTTGTTGAGAGAGGGGTTGTGAAAGAGGCAGTGAAAGTTGTTGAGAGAGGGGTAGTGAAAGAGGTAGTGAAAGTTGTTGAGAGAGAGGTAGTGAAAGTGGTAGTGCAAGTGGCTGAGAAGGGGGTAGTAAAAGTGGTAGCGGAAATGGTTGAGGCGGGGTTAGTAAATGTGGTAGCGAAAGTGGTTGAGGGGGGGGGATAGTGAAAATGGTAGCGGAAGTGGTTAAGACGGAGGTAGTGAAAGTGGTAGTACAAGAGGTTGAGATGGGGGTAGTGAAAGTGGTAGCAGAAGTGGTAGAGACGGGGGTAGTGAAAGTGGTAGCGGAAGTGGTTAAGACGGAGGTAGTGAAAGTGGTAGTACAAGAGGTTGAGATGGGGGTAGTGAAAGAGGTAGCGGAAGTGGTAGATAGGGGGTAGTGAAAGTGGTAGCGGAAGTGGTTAAATAGAAGGTAGTGAAAGTTGTAGCGGAATTGGCTGAGACGGGGGTAGTAAATGTGGTAGCGAAAGTGGTTAAAAAGAGGTAGTGAATGTGGTAGCGGAATTGGTTGAGAGGGGGGTAGTGAAACTGGTAGCGGAAGCAGTTGAGAAGGGGGTAGCGAAAGTGGTAGCGAAAGCAGTTAAATAGAAGGTAGGGAAAGTAGTAGCGGAAGGGGTTGAGAGGGGGAAGTGAGAGTGGTAGCGGAAGCAGTTGAGAAGGGGGTAGTGAAAGTCGTAGCGGAAGCAGTTGAGAAGGGGGTAGTGAAAGTGGTAGCGGAAGCAGTTAAATAGAAGGTAGTGAAAGTGGTAGCGGAAAGGGTTGAGAGGGGGAAGTGAAAGTGGTAGCGGAAGCAGTTGAGAGGGGGAAGTGAAAGTGGTAGCGGAAGCAGTTGAGAAGGGGGTAGTGAAATCAGTAGCGGAAGCAGTTGAGAAGGGGGTAGTGAAAGTGGTAGCGGAAATGGTTGAGGCGGGGGTAGTAAATGTGGTAGCGAAAGTGGTTGAGGGGGGGGGGGATAGTGAAAATGGTAGCGGAAGTGGTTAAGACGGAGGTAGTGAAAGTGGTAGTACACGAGGTTGAGATGGGGGTAGTGAAAGTGGTAGCAGAAGTGGTAGATAGGGGGTAGTGAAAGTGGTAGCGGAAGTGGTTAAATAGAAGGTAGTGAAAGTTGTAGCGGAATTGGCTGAGACGGGGGTAGTAAATGTGGTAGCGAAAGTGGTTGAAAGGAGGTAGTGAATGTGGTAGCGGAATTGGTTGAGAGGGGGGTAGTGAAACTGGTAGCGGAAGCAGTTGAGAAGGGGGTAGTAAAAGTGGTAGCGAAAGCAGTTAAATAGAAGGTAGTGAAAGTAGTAGCGGAAGTGGTTGAGAGGGGGAAGTAAAAGTGGTAGCGGAAGCAGTTGAGACGGGGGTAGTAAAAGTGGTAGCGAAAGCAGTTAAATAGAAGGTAGTGAAAGTGGTAGCGGAAGCAGTTGAGAAGGGGGTAGTGAAAGTGGTAGCGGAAGCAGTTAAATAGAAGGTAGTGAAAGTAGTAGCGGAAACGGTTGAGAGGGGGAAGTGAATGTGGTAGCGGAATTGGTTGTGACGGGGGTAGTGAAAGTGGTAGCGGAAGCAGTTGAGAGGGGGAAGTGAAAGTGGTAGCGGAAGCAGTTGAGAAGGGGGTAGTGAAAGTGGTAGCGGAAGCAGTTGAGAGGGGGGTAGTGAAAGTGGTAGCGGAAGCAGTTGAGAAGGGGGTAGTAAAAGTGGTAGCGGAAGCAGTTGAGAAGGGGGTAGTGAAAGTGGTAGCACAAGTGAAAGAGACGGGGGTAGTGAAAGTGGTAGTACAAGTGAAAGAGACGGGGGTAGTGAAAGTGGTAGTACAAGTGGTTGAGACGGGGGTAGTGAAAGTGGTAGTACAAGTGGTTGAGACGGGGGTAGTGAAAGTGGTAGTACAAGTGGTAGAGACGGGGGTAGTGAAAGTGGTAGTACAAGTGGTAGAGACGGGGGTAGTGAAAGTGGTAGTACAAGTGGTAGAGACGGGGGTAGTGAAAGTGGTAGTACAAGTGGTTGAGACGGGGGTAGTGAAAGTGGTAGAGACGGGGGTAGTGAAAGTGGTAGTACAAGTGGTAGAGACGGGGGTAGTGAAAGTGGTAGTACAAGTGGTTGAGACGGGGAAGTGAAAGTGGTAGTACAAGTGGTTGAGACGGGGGTAGTGAAAGTGGTAGCGGAAGTGGTTGAGACGGGGGTAATGAAAGTGGTAGCGGAAGTGGTTGTGACGGGGGTAATGAAAGTGGTAGCGAAAGTGGTTGTGACGGGGGTAATGAAAGTGGTAGCGGAAGTGGTTGTGACGGGGGTAATGAAAGTGGTAGCGGAAGTGGTTGAGAAGGGTGTAGTGAAAGTGGTAGTACAAGTGGTAGAGACGGGGGAAGTGAAAGTGGTAGTACAAGTGGTTGAGACGGGGAAGTAAAAGTGGTAGTACAAGTGGTTGAGACGGGGGATAGTGAAAGTGGTAGCGGAAGTGGTTGAGACGGGAGTAATGAAAGTGATAGCGGAAGTGGTTGTGACGTGGGTAGTGAAAGTGGTAGCGGAAGTGGTTGAGACGGGGAGTAGTGAAAGTGGTAGCGGAAGTGGTGGAGACAGGGGTAGTGAAAGTGGTAGTACAGTGGTAGAGACGGGGGTAGTGAAAGTGGTAGTACAAGTGGTTGAGACGGGGGTAGTGAAAGTGGTAGCGGAAGTGATTGAGACGGGGGTAATGAAAGTGGTAGCGGAAGTGGTTGTGACGGGGGTAATGAAAGTGGTAGCGAAAGTGGTTTTGACGGGGGTAATGAAAGTGGTAGCGGAAATTGTTGTGACGGGGGTAATGAAAGGGGTAGCGGAAGTGGTTGAGAAGGGTATAGTGAAAGTGGCAGTACAAGTGGTAGAGACGGGGGAAGTGAAAATGGTAGTACAAGTGGTAGAGACGGGGGAAGTGAAAGGGGTTGCGGAAGTGGTTGTGACGGGGGTAATGAAAGTGGTAGCGGAAGTGGTTGAGAAGGGTGTAGTGAAAGTGGTAGTACAAGTGGTAGAGACGTGGGAAGTGAAAGTGGTAGTACAAGTGGTAGAGACGGGGGAAGTGAAAGTGGTAGCGGAAGTGGTTGAGACGGGGGTAGTGAAAGTGGTAGTACAAGTGGTAGAGACGGGGGTAGTGAAAGTGGTAGCGGAAGTGGTTGAGACGGGGATAGTGAAAGTGGTAGCGGAAGTGGTTGAGACGGGGGTAGTGAAAGTGGTAGCGAAAGTGGTTAAATAGAGGATAGTGAAAGTGGTAGCGGAAGTGGTTGAGACGGGGGAAGTGAAAGTGGTAGTACAAGTGGTTGAGACGGGGGAAGTGAAAGTGGTAGAACAAGTGGTTGAGACGGGGGAAGTGAAAGTGGTAGTACAAGCGGTTGAGAATTGGGAAGTGAAAGTGGTAGTACAAGTGGTTGAGAAGGGGGTAGTGAAAGTGGTAGCGGAAGTGGTTGAGACGGGGGAAGTGAAAGTGGTAGTACAAGTGGTTGAGAAGGGTTTAGTGAAAGTGGTAGTACAAGTGGTTGAGACGGGGAAGTGAAAGTGGTAGTACAAGTGGTTGAGACGGGGGAAGTGAAAGTGGTAGTACAAGCGGTTGAGAAGGGTGTAGTGAAAGTGGTAGCGGAAGTGGTTGAGACGGGGGAAGCGATAGTGTTAGTACAAGTGGTTGAGACGGGGAAGTGAACGTGGTAGTACAAGTGGTTGACACGGGGGAAGTGAAAGTGGTAGTACAAGTGGTTGAGAAGGGGTAGTGAAAGTGGTAGCGGAAGTGGTTGAGACGGGGGAAGTGAAAGTGGTAGAACAAGTGGTTGAGACGGGGGAAGTGAAAGTGGTAGTACAAGTGGTTGAGACGGGGGATGTGAAAGTGGTAGTACAAGTGGTTGAGAAGGGGGTAGTGAAAGTGGTAGCGGAAGTGGTTGAGACGAGGGTAGTGAAAGTGGTAGCGGAAGTGGTTGAGACGGGGGTAGTGAAAGTGGTAGCGGAAGTGGTTGAGACGGGGGTAGTGAAAGTGGTAGCGGAAGTGGTTGAGACGGGGGTAGTGAAAGTGGTAGCGGAAGTGGTTGAGACGGGGGTAGTGAAAGTGGTAGCGGAAGTGGTTGAGATGGGGGTAGTGAAAGTGGTAGCGGAAGTGGTTGAGACGGGGGTAGTGAAAGTGGTAGTACAAGTGGTAGAGACGGGGGTAGTGAAAGTGGTAGTACAAGTGGTAGAGACGGGGGTAGTGAAAGTGGTAGTACAAGTGGTTGTGACGGGGGAAGTGAAAGTGGTAGTACAAGTGGTTGAGACGCTGAAAGTGAAAGTGGAAGTACATGTGGCTGAGACCCGGGTAGTGAAAGTGGTAGTACAAGTGGTTGAGACGGGGGTAGTGAAAGTGTAGTACAAGTGGTAGAGACGGGGGTAGTGAAAGTGGTAGTACAAGTGGTAGAGACGGGGGTAGTGAAAGTGGTAGCGGAAGTGGTTGAGACGGGGTAGTGAAAGTGGTAGCGGAAGTGGCTGAGACGGGGGTATTGAAAGTGGTAGCGGAAGTGGTTGAGACGGGGGTAGTGAAAGTGGTAGCGGAAGTGGTTGAGACGGGGGTAGTAAAAGTGGTAGCGGAAGTGGTTGAGACGGGGGTAGTGAAAGTGGTAGCGGAAGTGGTTGAGACGGGGGTAGTGAAAGTGGTAGCGGAAGTGGTTGAGACGGGGGTAATGAAAGTGATATCGGAAGTGGTTGAGACGGGGGTAGTGAAAGTGGTAGTACAAGTGGTAGAGACGGGGGTAGTGAAAGTGGTAGTACAAGTGGTAGAGACGGGGGTAGTGAAAGTGGTAGTACAAGTGGTAGAGACGAGGGTAGTGAAAGTGGTAGTACAAGTGGTAGAGACGGGGGTAGTGAAAGTGGTAGTACAAGTGTTAGAGACGGGGTTAGTGAAAGTGGTAGTACAAGTGGTTGTGACGGGGGAAGTGAAAGTGGTAGTACAAGTGGTTGAGACGCGGGAAGTGAAAGTGGTAGTACAAGTGCCTGAGACCGGGGTAGTGAAAGTGGTAGTACAAGTGGTTGAGACGGGGGTAGTGAAAGTGTAGTACAAGTGGTAGAGACGGGGGTAGTGAAAGTGGTAGTACAAGTGGTTGAGAAGGGGGTAGTGAAAGTGGTAGCGGAAGTGGTTGAGACGAGGGTAGTGAAAGTGGTAGTACAAGTGGTAGAGACGGGGGTAGTGAAAGTGGTAGCGGAAGTGGTTGAGACGGGGGTAGTGAAAGTGGTAGCGGAAGTGGTTGAGACGGGGGTAATGAAAGTGGTAGCGGAAGTGGTTGAGACGGGGGTAGTAAAAGTGGTAGCGGAAGTGGTTGAGACGGGGGTAGTGAAAGTGGTAGCGGAAGTGGTTGAGACGGGGGTAGTGAAAGTGGTAGTACAAGTGGTAGAGACGGGGGTAGTGAAAGTGGTAGTACAAGTGGTAGAGACGGGGGTAGTGAAAGTGGTAGTACAAGTGGTAGAGACGGGGGTAGTGAAAGTGTTAGTACAAGTGGTTGTGACGGGGGAAGTGAAAGTGGTAGTACAAGTGGTTGAGACGCGGGAAGTGAAAGTGGTAGTACAAGTGGCTGAGACCGGGGTAGTGAAAGTGGTAGTACAAGTGGTTGAGAAGGGGGTAGTGAAAGTGGTAGCGGAAGTGGTTGAGACGAGGGTAGTGAAAGTGGTAGCAGAAGTGGTTGAGACGGGGGTAGTGAAAATGGTAGCGGAAGTAGTTGAGACGGGAGTAATGAAAGTGGTAGCAGAAATGGTTGAGACGAGGGTAGTGAAAGTGGTAGCGGACGTGGTAGTAGTAGTGGTAGTGATAGTGATTGAAAGTGGTAGTTTAAGAAATATAAACATTTGTCTCAAATTGCATTTATGTTGTTTAAATTTTAAAAAATGCGTGATTGACGTCTCTATCACTATGAGTAAAATCTTTTGGTGTTAATTACAATTTGTTGTGGCTATCTGGCTGACGTCAGAAAAACACGTTGCAGCATACGACAGATACACTTGTAAAGATTTGATGTTTAATTTTTTTCTAACCATTGTATCTTTCATACACATGTCAAAAGTCAATAAGAAAAAAGAGACTTTCACTAAGGTACTTTGTTCTGGCATGGTGTCAAGTACAATTCTTTTTATAAACAATCTGCAAGCTGAAAGTTACTTCAACGCCGTCGTTTTGGCATTTTACAATTTATGAACGGATTTATATTACGTACAGACCCGAATACAGACAAAATAATTGTAGCAATCACAGACCTCTTTTCCGAGCATCTACTTAATTAATCGATGTCTTCATTTGAATAATGCCCTTCATTTTGATTTCCTGCATTTTGATTTCATTTTAAGTATAGTGCGGAACATTAACGTACGTTAAATCGTGTTCGACCGACAGGGCTAACTACAAGACTTCTCAAACTCACGTGTCATAACTGTACTGTCACAAGACTGCTCAGGTAAGATGAACAGAGCAAGAACACACTGAAACAACGCTAATTCCGCCTATCGCAATCGGAACACCTCGGATAATTCACGAATGATGATTGTCCCGTGGACGGAATTACCCGAGGAGTTCCGATTGCGCCTATCGATGGTTACTGTTGGTGATTCCATGCGCAAACAAATATTTTGAGAACAGTAAATTTGTTTTTCTTTCCAAATGTAGTAAAATATGTGTTCTTGACTAATTTGTGTGTTGTTTTGTTTTTGTTGTTGTTGTTTTTAAATTTGTTGTTGTTGTTGTGGTTTTCATTGAAGTAGAGATTGACAGCGTATGGTTGATCATGATATCAAAGGCGATAATTATTGTTAAAGGTGGCATCAGTTTGCCGTTATCAAATACATGTAAAAATATACTATGCCTGTGTTGGGGAATCTGACCAAAATTTATACACAAACTTTTACTGCAGGGGCACTTATAAGGTGCCCAGGTACTGAACCCGGCCGGTCCATTATACTGACACCGACGAGTCAGGCGTAATGCTGTCCCCTTAGACACGAGCGTTAGGAGGGAAGCCACTACTACCAACTTTAAAGTCTTTGGTAAGACCCGGCCATGGTCCGAACCCACGACCTCCCGATCCGCAAGCCGACGCTCTACCACCTGAGCTATTGCGGCCGGTGGATCTTTTCATGTAATGATAATTTATTTGGGATATTTGAGAGATTTACAATGGGACCCAAACTCTGTAGTACCACCTTTAAATGATAATTAGGGGAAAAAAGCATTCTAGGTTACATGAACATCAATTAATTTATTATGTGGCAATTAAAGTGTTATGTGAGTACAAAATAAAATTGAAAAATGAACATTTTGGGAAAAAAATAACGGATTGAATGAATAGCATATGGAGAAACTGATATAATAAATGTTTGGGATAATGTACCAACATAATCTTATAGAGGAAATATAGTTTATTCAAATGGTTACAAAACAATACTATAAATAAAGCTGAATATAGATACACTAAAAAAAGACATCAATTTGGTATAAAAAAAAATAAAAAATAATAATTTAAAAGCACTTGCGATATATTTGTTGTGTGGTCAATTTTTCACGTAAAGGGGCATCCTATATAGTTTTTCACTTTTAATATCGGTTGAAATTGCATTTTATCACATTAAACGCGATATCATTGCATGTTTTGGATGTAGATTAGTAGCATATATCATTTAAAAAAATGAAAACTCAGATGTTGGATTGCTGAAACTGTCAGCCGTTTCCCAATATCGTCATTAAGTTTTAAAGACCAATTTTAAGTTGTTTCTTTTTAAAACGGCTTTGATGAAATAATTGCATTTCCTATCCTTTCTGTATCTTGATTTGGCTGAAGCAGAGAGCGCATGTTTCGCAGCAGGGACCTACGATGCAATCAACGCAGAGATGGTAGATTCTTCTGAAGATGGCGCAGTTCAACTCGACCACCTTCATCATTGGTGTGATGCACCAGACGTGTTCACAGGCGATGCAGGAGAACACGCAGCCCCAGTAGCTGCCGACGCAGATGCCACAGAAAAGTGTGGCAATCTTGTACAGTAAGCTCTTCCAGCACTCGAAGCATTTGTAAGTAGTTCGACCAAACGCAGTCAATGGCGTGTAACCCCATCGGTCTCTCCAAGCACATCCTCGAAAGGCACACTGAAAGTAGAATCAATAGAAGATTTAACGAATAATTTAAATGTATTTTTTTTTAATTTATGACTATATTAATTATGAGATGAATAATTCATATCCTTCCTCGTTAAACTTAATACAACAAGTCATTGCTGCTGACAAGTTGTTGCTTTGTTTCAGTATTTTAATTAACGTTTGTTCTCTTTTCTTATTGCTTTGCAGTCAAAGGACTTGTAAATTTGTACATTTCTCATGTTTCACTTTTTTTAAGTGTTTATTTTATACATGTAGTTAAATGAACAGCAAATAAAAAGTCTATATTCGTTTTCATCTATTAACACCAAATCATGTATATCGAGAAAAACAAACTCTATTCAGAACATAAAAACGCAAACTTATTTTGAGTGTATTTAGATATGGAGTAGTACAATTTTTCACGATTACAACAGAAAATCATTCACTGCAAGTACACTTTCATAAATTACAATTTCTTTCAAATCGCTTGCTGAAGTTTGAGGAAGCTTGTGTATGCATAGGTATGAATAGCGGTTTATTAGAGCCAGGGTTTGAGTCTATAGAAATTGTGTATTCACATGTCATTGGAATGTTTTCGTCTGTGTCATGACGACAGGCAAACAAGTATTGTTTGATCTGGGTTAATCTTGTAGAGGACATTACAACCAGCTAAGCTGCGGCCTTCGCGGTCGCCAACTAGGTATGCCCATGTAGATATATGAATGCGAATACGCTATTACAATATTGCGGAATGTAAACAAAGCAATAGGTGAAATTAAAATTTTCAAATTGTCATGATGAAAAAGAGTTACAAATGGGGAAATTTGTTTATTTTACAGAAATGAATTTGATATATTATAATTAGCATTCACGCTGGTCTAAAAATGTGTACATACAATTTGATATTGTTATTATCGTTTCCTAAGAGCCCATTTACACTGGTCTAAAAGATATGTATAATGTGAAACAACCTGCAAATGCAAAATAAATTTTATTTCTGTTGTATTGTAAAGGAAATATATGCAATAACCGATTCTCTTAATGTTTTCCCGTTCGTTGCCTCATTTTATTTTAATTATCTGCTTGCTTCATTTTATACAAAAGCACTATTCATAATTTTTTAATATTTTTTATTGAGTTATTTATCAAACTCAGCCAGTATACTGACTTAGTATTATGCATATTGAAATGTGTTTGTAATAATAATTTAAATATTGAACCATGGGTGGATATTATTAAACTACTTTTACCTTAGTCGAACTGTAAAATACATATAGTCATAAGACCCATTTGTCGTATTACAAAATATGAAACATTCGCCTATTGTAGATAAGTATTATTCGATGATAGAAACTTTGTGTAATAAAAAATAGAACACCAGATACTGTAAATGCAATAAGATTGTTTTCTTCCGTTCTATACCTTTTCACATTTTATTTATTGTTTTGTTATGTCTGAATAAATCCTAAATGTGTTTTAGACACTAATTAGCAAGCTTTATCGACTTTGAAGTTTAATATTTGTAAATGTTTTCGTTTTGTTATCCCTTTAGGTAAAAGCGCTGGTTTGATTATAAGTATTATGGATATGTGCTCAGTGGCAGTAGGTTCCATAATGTTGCATTACCGAAAAAGATAATTGCTTTAAAATTATAAAACTTAAGCTTACATTTATTCTTTTATACAATTTGATATTAACAATCACTCACAACAAACATATCAGAAGAACTTCATTGTTGTGAGATAATGTCAAATGATAATTAATAATCAGTATTTAGGGTGTAATTGATGTAAATACTTCTTTTTTTTTAGAAGGATTCTGCAATCTGCAATGTAGATTTATTTATTGAAATCAAATGAGTTTATCAGTCTAAACTTGTATACATGTTTGAGCTTGGTATAGTCGTCATAGAAGCGGGGTACCCATGACACGCTGTTGCTTGTTAGCTAAGTCCGCTCACCGTCCCACTCCCCCTCCGCCTCCCCGCCCTTTTCGTACTTGTACCTAGACCATATTTGGTTGTCATTTCTTTACCTTCTATGCATAAATCGATCATGCATATGCAAAAAAGTGCAAGTTCTCTGATAATCATCTAATTATTAATTATTGCTAAGTAC